>ML407606.1:46648-59947 GCA_005239525.1 Nicotiana knightiana | reverse complement strand
ATTAAAGGGGGGGGGGGGGGAGGAAGGTCTGATAATTCATTGAACACATTGTAACATGCATCCCAAAGTAATATATCATTATTTCTAGTTCTTAATTTCTCATCATTCTGTTCCGGCATCGATTAAAGCATTTTAGACTCGAGAGCGACCAACCTTCAAAGCCAAGATTGTTCAAATCGTGTGGTCTGCATTTACTTTTTTTATCATTAGTTTCAATTTTAATCTGATTTCTCATTTTGTATCAAGTTAGATCACGTATCCTTAAAACCACGTATAAATTCAATTGTTATCCGATTTTGAGGATAAACAATTTATATATATTAAATCTTCAACATCCTTGACAGAATTACATAATTTAGTCAACCCAATTTTTCTTGAGTTTCTCCTTTAACTTTCTTACTGAAAAAGGCAAATAATTCCCTACATCTTTATTTACTTTGAATTTTCTAATTTATCCATTTTTCATCTAATCAAACACTAGATCAAGTAGTACAGATTCACCAATAAGGGTTGTGGTGGAGCGATAAATACTTCTTCATCCTTAACCAGAGTTCTTGGGTTCAAGCCCTAGGTATGTAGTTGCCTTTGTTAGGGAGCGGTTTACCCCCCAATGTGAGACTTCCCGGCGCGAAGACGGATTTAATCGGGCCCCTATGCAGGTATAGGACTCCGATTGGGAAACAAAAAGAAGTAGTACAATTTTGTTTCTAGGAAAGTAACTGAAAGAATGGAAGTTAATTCCAATAATTTATTGTGCATTATCTATTAAGCAGAAATGCCACGCGATAATTAATTAAAATGATTTCCCAAATTAAGTGTTGTTATTTGGCCACACTCGTGAAATACCATTAAAGCCCTTGATTTCATATTTGGCTTAATAACCATTATTTCCCTCTATTGGGTCAACATTGATTAAGACGACAACTTCAATGATGGAGAAGAACATGTTGACGATGATGTTACTGCTGCTGATGATGATGACGACCGTTATTCAGAGGAAGAGGGAGATGGTGGAGAGGACGGGAAAATGTCTAATGAGTTCATTGAAGAAGATCTAGTAATTAATCCAATTACTGGGATGCGGTTCAGTAATAAGGATGTTATGTTTTATTTTTACAAAGAAATATACAAGATTATCAGGGTTTTACATTATTAAAAGAACATTAAATAAAAAAAGTGGTGATATTGTTATGGTTGTGATAGGTCTAGGAAACCAAGGAATAAGAATGTTACAAGAGGAGGAACTGTCGTGCTAGAACAAATGGAAGTTTGGAGGAGAATGGTTCATCGCGTGTTTCAAAGGTGGTTAAAAAATATAATAATCAATTGGAACCAACACTATCGCAATTGATGGCTGGACACAGATCACTTAGTAAGTCTCTTAAGAGAGATCTTGTAGCCAAAGATATTGCTGGCTTAAGATCCTAAAAAAATATAAGAGTCATTGAAGTACTTGTTAGTGGCCCCGAAAATCTGGGTTCTACACCAAAGGATAGTAGAAATTATATTCTGAAGAGCAGAAAGCTTCAGTTGCAAGAAGGGGATGCGCAATCATTACTCAAGTTCTTCAATGACATGCAGCAAAAAGTTATGGAATTTTGCTACTCCGTAGATGTGGATAGTTTGGTCGACTTCATAATGTCGTATGGGTTCATTCACACTCTAAAGTTGCATGTGTGGAGTTCCATGATGTAATATGACTTTATACCACCTACCTTGTGAATCGATTCAATATGCCATTTGCTTCATTTGTTGGTGTCAATCAGCATAGAAAGTCCATACTTTTGGGATGCGCTCTTATGTCTGATGAGGATATAACAAGTTACAAATGGCGCTCTCTACATGGCTTAGGGATCTAAACAATGTTCATCCATTAGCTATCATGATTGACCAATGTGATAGTATTAAGTCTTCCAACAATGCACTGATGCCACATACGGTACATAGATATTGTATATGGTACATATTCCAAAGTTTCCTATTAAGTTAAGTAGAGTTCTCGATGGTAGGATTGCAAAGGAAGAATTTAACTCTTTAGTCATTGATAGAATTAACGTTGCTAAGTTTGAGAGAAGACAGACTGATTATATTCTAAAATATAACTTAGATGGAAGGGATTAGATTTATAAGCTTTATTTGGAGAAGAAAAAATGGGTTCTTGTATACCTAAATGACCATTTTTGGGCTGGGATGTTCTCCACACAAAGAATTGAAGGAATTCATACTTTCTTTGATGGATTTATCACCCGCCAAAGCACTTAGAACATATTTGTTCAGCAATATGAGTTAGCTATAAGAGCCGTAACGACCCGGTCGGTCGTTCTAAGAGTGTTAGCCTGTTTTCCCCATTTTTGCTTCATTACATGTGGTTCAGCTCTTTTATGTTATGTTAGGTTGGTTGGCTCGTGTTCGGAGTGGTTTTTGAGAAAAACGAGACACTTAGTCTCTTAAGTTGATTATTTAGTTGAAAAAGTCAACTGGAAGTTGACTTATATGTAAATGATCTCGGAATTTGGTTTTTATGGTCAGGAGAGCTTTGTTAGATGATTTTGGAATTAGGAATAGGTTCGGAATGTTATTTGGAGGTCCGTGGTAAAATTAGGCTTGAATTGGCAAAATTAGATTTTTGGCGATTTTTCGTCGGCAGTGGAAAAATTAAATATCGCGGTTGGAATGGAATTTCCGAAGTAGGAATAGGTTCGTAGTGTCATTTTTTATGTGTATGCAAATTTTCAGGTAATTCAGATGTGCTTTAGTTGGTTTCGGCATCATTAGTGAATTTTGGAAGTTTAGCAATCCTTAGGCTTGAATTCGGGGTCGAATCGGTGTTTTGATGTTGTTTTAATTGTTTTGATAGTTCGACTAAGTGCGGGTGATGATATATGACGTGTTGATATATTTGGTTGAGGCCCCGAGGGGCTCGGGAGGATTTCGGATGGTCATCGGAAAGTTTGGATTTAAGAGATTGCAGCTGGTGCTGCTGGTTCTGGTTTTCCGCACCTGCGGAAGGGAGATCGCAGATGCGGAGCTCGCAGGTGCGGAGTTGGAGGCCAAGGGGATTTTTTGCAGAAGCGGGAGAGTGAGCACACCTGCGAGCCCCCAGGTGTGAAGTGATGACCACAGATGCAGAGCGAGCTGGGTAAGTAATTTCCATAGATGCGGATTATTTCCGCAAATGCGGTTGTCGCATGTGCGAAAAATTGACCGCATATGCGGTTTAGCTGGTCAGAATAGTATAAAATTCCCCTTCGCGAATTTTTGCTTATTTCCACCATTTTTTAAGACGGGATTGAAGCTTTTGAGGGATTTTGAAGAGGGATTCAAGGAGAAAGACATTGAGGTAATGTTTTTCAACCTAACACTCGATTCTATGGTGATTTTCAGTTAATTAAGCATGGAATTTGTGGGATTTAAGGGTGAAAATTGGGGAATTAGGGCTTGAAACTTGAGACTAAGATTTGGGTGATTGAGGGGTCAAACAGAGTTAGATTTTGGTAAATTTGGTATTTATGTACTCGTAAGAGGATAAGGATTTTGTTTTCATGATTTTTATCGGATTCCGGGACGTGGGCCCGGGTGGTCGGGTTTGGCCAATTTCGTGATTTGTGATGTAATTTGATAATTTTGATGTGGGCTTCGTTCCTTTGGCATACATTAATGATATAATACTGATTTTGGTTAGATGCAGGGCGATTTGTGACTGAGTTGAGCGGCAAGGCTTCACATCAATACTGTTGAGACCTGAGCGGTCGTCTTAATGCAAACATGCTAGAATTCATAATAAATATTATATCAAGGCTTCACACTGATGTTGTTGATACCCGAGTGGTCGTTTATTGCTATCATCTCATGTATTTCATTGATATCATTGTAACGACCCGGCCGGTCATTCTGAGAGTTTAGCCCCGTTTCCCCTATTTCTGCTTCATTATATGTGGTTCAGCTTCATTTATGTTGTGTTGGGTCGGTTGGTGCGGGTTCGGAGTGGTCATGGTGAGAACCGAGACATTTAGTCTCTTAAATTAGCTTAATAGTTGAAAAAGTCAACTGGGAGTTGACTTATTGGTAAACGACCTTGGAATGTAGATTTTATGGTTCAGATAGCTTCGTTAGGTGATTTGGGGCTTAGGAGTGTGTTCGGAATGAAGTTTTGATTTCGGGTGTAGAATTAGGCTTGAATTGGCGAAAGTTAGTTTTTGGCGATTTTCGGTCAGCAGTGGAAATAAGCTATCGGGGTTGGAATGGAATTCCGAAAGTTGGAGCAGGTTCGTAAAGTCATT
Organism: Nicotiana knightiana; assembly: GCA_005239525.1. Classification (NCBI taxonomy): domain Eukaryota; kingdom Viridiplantae; phylum Streptophyta; class Magnoliopsida; order Solanales; family Solanaceae; genus Nicotiana; species Nicotiana knightiana. Next base: position 55,667 of record ML407606.1, on the reverse strand, counting down.
TTGGATATGTGTGCAAAATTTCAGGTCAATCGGACGTGTTTTGGAGGGGATCGAGATTGATTTCGGATGGTTAGCGAAGGTTTGGACTTAGGAATTTGCAGCAACATAGCTGCTGGTATTATTTTACAGGTGTGGCCGCACCTGCGGATGGGGAGCCGCAAGTGCGATGGCCGCAGGCGCGAAGGCCCTTGCACAGGTGCGAAGTTTGGTAGCTTGTGAAGGGGTCGCAGGTACGGATGTTTGGCCACACCTGCGAAAGTGCAGGTGCGAAGAGGTAGTCGCAGGTGCGGAAATGGAGACTTAAGTCAAGTGCGCAGATGCGCACCTGGGACCGCAGGTACGATACCACTGGCCAGAAGAGTATAAATTCATGCCTTCGCGAAATTTTGGCATTTTTCTTCATTTTTGCATGCTGATTGAGTCATTTTGAGAGCTATTTGGAGAAGGATTTCAAGGGTCTTCAGTGGAGGTAAGTTTCCCGGATTATAAAATCATTCCTATGCTATTTTATGATGGATTAGGCTTGAAATTTGTGGTTAAATGGCATAAATTGGGGGTTTAGGGCTTGAGAAATAGAGACTTGTAAATTAAGGAATTTAGGCGTTATTTGTGGTCAGATTGTGATGCATTTTATATGTGTAGACTCGGGGAAGGATAAGGATTCTTGTGACGTGATTTGTATCGAATTTCGAGACGTGGGCCCGGGGCTCAGGTTTGGCCGAATTTCGAGAATTGTGTTTAAATTGATAGTTTTCGATTGGGTTTTGTTCCTTTAGCGTATATTGATGATGTTAATCTTATTGTGATAGACTCGGAGCATTTGGGAACCGATTTGAGGGGCAAGAGCATCGCGAATTAGTACTTTGGCCCGGGTGGAGGTAAGTAATTGCTATAAATCTTTTCCTGAGGGTATGAAATCCCGGACTTCGTATTTCTCACTGTTTTTAGAATGGCGCACATGTCGGATGACGAGTATGTGGCGTGCACTGATTTTTGGATTGGACTTGGTCCTCTCCGCGGCAACTATTGAGTTGCATATTTTTACTCTAAATCATATGTTAAATTGTGTTCTAAGACTATTGATATATTTGGGCTATAAGCCATGTTTGGAGCCTCGTGCCGACTTGTTTAGACCCCTTGGGGGCTTTTTACTGCAATTTCCTCACTATTGATTTATGATTTACACTCAGTCATGTTATGTTTAACTGATTTCAAAACTGGGCCTTATTTACACTGTTTTGAGATATAAAATGATGCTTTTGGGTCAAGTACCCCATTTTACTGATACGCCCGAGGGGATTTTGAGAGGTTCTGACTGAGTGAGGCCGAGGGGCTGATTGTGAGGATATGATATGCCACGAGGTGACTTGATATTAGGGTTTGGGCTGAAGGAGCCCCTCCGGAGTCTGTACACACCCCCAGTGAGCGCAGGTACCTACTGAGTGCGAGTGCCGAGTGCCGAGTGATTGGGAGGCCATAGTGACTGTGAGGTATGCCTGAGGGGCTGATTATGAATGACTATGAGGTATGCCCGAGGGGCTGATTATGAGTGACTGTGAGGCATGCCCGAGGGGCAGGTTTTGATACATGTTTTTGCCTGAGGGGCTACTTATGATTTTACCACTTTCACTCTAAACTTATGAAATATGTTTTTCCCGAGGGGCCTTTTTATGAATTTTATCATTTTTACACTAAACTTCTTGAAAGTTATGTTGAAACTATTGGCAAGTATATTTCAAAATGATTTTTCTGAAATGAGCTTTTAAGCGTGATGATTTAACGTATACATTGTTTGAAAGAAAGGTTGTGCTTATTGTGAAATGATGATTTGATTTATGTGTTTCTTACTACTCTGACCTGATTTATTTTCATTACTACTGAGTTGGCGTACTCACATTACTCCCTGCACCTCATGTGCAGATCCAGGTGTTAGGGCAGAGTGAGATGTATATCTGTTCCAGAGATCTTCTCGGGGATTTTGTAAGGTAGCTGCACGCGTCCGCAGTCCTTCTCTCTCCTGCTTACTATTATAGAGTTTATCCTTTCTTTTCAGTTGTATATTTTATGTAGATGCTCATGACCAGTGACTCCGGGTTCTCGGGGGTTGTATTTAGTATTCGGTATAGCTTTAACTGCTTTAAAAATGTTTAAAAGAAACCTTTATGGGTTATTAGTTTAGTGAATATGTAAATGGAAGCTTATTACGATTTGAGTGTAGTTTTGGTTGGCCTAGTTCCACGATAGGCGCCATCACGACTGGCTTAGATTTGGGGTCGTGACAATTATATACTCAGTCCTTTCATTTCATATCATATCATGTCTCAGTCTCGGTAATTGTTGTTTTGCACATTATATCATTGATTCGGGCTAGTTCATGCATTGTGAGCCCATGTGAGCGAGACTGTAGAGTGATGACTGAGTGAGGCCGAGAGCCTGATATTGAGTGACAGATATGGGATCAGGCTGCACGCCGCAGCATGTTATATTGATTATTTCTGGATCTGGCTTATGTTAGCGCTTGGGCTGTAGGAGCCCCTCCGGAGTCTGTAACACACCCCTAGTGAGCGTAGTGATATTTGAGGGATGGATCTCCCCTGGACATGGATCTTCTTCGAAGTGTTTATATTTGAGGGATGGATCTTCCCTAGGCATGGATCTTTTCCGAAGTGTTTTATATTTGGAGACGGATCTTCTCTATGAGGCTAGATTGGCCTGGTTTCCTCGGTACTGACTGATGTTAGTGATGTGTATACGTATTCTGGGATGGATCTTCCCTTGGCCGTTGATCCATATACAGTACCGAATAGTTGTGAGGTGTATCATTATCTGGAGATGGATCTTCTCCATAAGGCTGGATCGGCTTTCCTTAGTAGTGAGTGAATTATGTCTTATGTGTATATATTTTGGGATGGATCTTCCGTGGGCCATGCGAGCCATATAAAGTACTGAGTGGACGAGTATTTGAGAGTGGGAGCACATTGTGCATTTCATACTGTTGATGCATTGGCATGTAGAATACGTTGAGGTATATATATGTTAAACTGTTTGGAACAGTACTTATCTTATCACTTTGAGCTGTCTAGTTAACTGAAAGCATGCCTAAATTTCTGTACATTGATTTTGTCATAAATGTTGAGGTTTAGTCTGTCACTACCTCTCAGCCTACAGTTTGGGCTTGTTTCTTACTTAGTTGGTGTACTCATGTTACCCCCTGCACCTTGTGTGCAGATTCAGGTATCCCAGGTCACAATAGTGCAAGTTGATCTTTTGTTGTGATTTATCTTCAGAGAGAGCAAGGTAGCTGCCTGGCTATCACAGACCCGCCTTTATCCTTCCCTATCTTCCTTTGTGTATTTTGTTAGTTATTTCCTAGACAAATGTTGTATTGATGTATTTTTGGCACTGTTATAGTGTGGCTCATGACTTATTGACACCAGTTTTTGGGATTTCTCTTTTTTACAGTATTTTGGGTGATTTTATCTTTTATTTTGATTTTCCTCTGATGGAAAAGGGTAATATTTATATATTATTATGATAGAAATCGAATTGGTTAAGAGTGTAGCCTTGCCTAGTTCCACGATAGGCGCCATCAAGACCTGGTTGGTTTTGGGGTCGTGACAAGTTGGTATCAGAGCCTAGGTTACATAGGTCTCACAAGTCATGAGCAGGTTTAGTAGAGTCTTGTGGATAGCTACGGAGACGTCTATACTTATCTTCTAGAGGCTGCGGAACCCTTAGGGAAAAATCTCACATTCTTGAATTCTTGTCGTGCGAATATTTATTCAGCTAAAGCGTAACTCTTTGAATTCCTTTCATGTATTTGAATACACACGTGAGCGCTCGGTATTAGCTGTGCATCGACGACTTGTGATTTCCATGGATGAGGTGTGAGATGTGATTTTAGCATGTTGATAATGGGCTAGTCTGGAGGACTTGAGGTCGGGTTTTGTCTATGGCTTGAGTGCTGAGATTTCGATTGTGTGAGCACGTGCATTTGGGACTTATATGTCCATTGTGTTCTTATTGGTGGGATTTTGTGGCTGAATGACTATGTGGTGAGTGTGATTTGATGGTGATGTGTGTTCAGATTGTTTGATTACGACAAAAAGAATTGGCTGGAGATGTAGCAAGAACTATAGAGTGTTTGACTTATGTCTTGAGTTGGCATATGGCCTCGAGTTGTGAGTGTATTGAAGGACCTCTCATGTAGTTTAGTTGTGGAGTGAAATAGATTTTCATGTTGTGTTATGAGTTCCTGATGATATCTTTTGGCTGACCAATGCCCCAGCAGCGTTCATGCATTGGATGAGCAGTGTATCCCAGCCGTATTTGGGCTCCTTTGTTATTGCATTCATAGGTAATCTCATGGTGTACTCACGTAGCCAGGAGGAGAATACACAGCATTTGAGGATTGTATTACAGAGATTGAGGGAGGAGAAACTTTATGCAAAGTTCTTCAAGTGTGAATTTTGGCTCATTCCAGTAGCATTCTTGGGGCACGTGGTGCCTAGTGAGGGTATTCAAATGGTCAGACAGTGTGTGGAGAGCTTTTAGAGCTCAAGACTGCTTTGACCACGGCTTCAGTGTTAGTTCTGCCATCAGCTTCAAGTTCTTATACCACGTATTGTGATGCCTCGAGGATAGGCATGGGTTATGTTTTAATGTAGGAGGATAAGTGATCGCGTAATAGCCACGATTTTGGAGGGGTATAGAGAGATATCAGTTTGAGGCTAAGCAGGCAGGGTTATCTCCTACGGGGTGTCCTGAGGTTGTGTGATCTTTGATGCAATTTGAGTTTAGATCGCTTGGGGAAGTTGGCATGACTATTTCAATAGTGGATACGAGATTTGTAGAGAAATTTGAGATATTATATGATTCGTGTTATATGAGCTTACGAAGGATTTAGTTGAATCTCGTTGCGGTATTGAGGCAGTGACAATATATGGGCATTATGAGTTATTGTTTGTTTTGATATATGGCTTTGGGCTAAGTGGGGGAGTCTGCTAATGATTAGTTGGTTGCCCGTTTATGTGTTGTATTGGTTTCAGTTTGGGGTATACTGGATGATCAGTTATTACCTGCAGAGGTGGAGTTTGAGAATGACTCGGGTAATGGAAATTTTTGGATACAGGTTGTATTATGCTCTATGAGGATATGGGTCTTATTGAATGATTGAGTTGTTATTTGTAAAGGAAGTAGTCTGCGTGAAGTAGGAATTTGCTTGGTTGCCTAGGGGTGTGGGTTACTCCCTTAGGTGTTGGTGTATTGATAGGGTACATGTCGTTCGATCTGTGTGATCCGTTGATTTGAGATTGGCGTAAAGTAGATGACTCTCGAGAATAATTCTGATGGATTCAAGGTTTATATGTAACAATTGGGAATCTTCAAGATGTGTATTTGGCTGGAAACTGAGATTTTTATTGGAAGGCGTCAAGATTTGTGTTATTTCTATATCGTTGGGGATTCTACATTCTAGTATCATGAAAGGGAAGAATAGCTTAATTTCATCAAAAGTCTCCTTAGTGTAAGTATTTGAGATGTATATTTTCGACCGGTGTGTGGGGCATGTGGCATATTGTAATTTTCTCCAGAATGAAATCAAAATGAAAATTCTTAACTGATTGAGTATGTAGTTGCTGGCGACTCAGATTGGATTTGAGGTTTGTCGTATCATTCATAGGGTGGCATAATGGGCGCGATGTGTGGTGTAGTGTTGAGATTGCGGGTGCTAGGTCGCGATTCAATTTTAAAGGAAGGTTCTGAATTCTTAGGTAGCATAGACGATCTCAGATGATCAGATAGATGATGTTGCTTTTAAATATGGCTCGATGAAGGTATAAGTTTTAGAAGAGGCATTGTGTCTTGATTTATGGATACTTCATTGGTGGCGATACTCTCCTTGTAACACGTACAGATTGTAGGGGTATCCCTCATGGTATGATTGTGTATTGGGGGAAATATTAGACATTCAGGCGACAAAGTAGAGATCGGATATGGTGATTTGTGTGCTCTGAGGGTTTGGAGTATGGGAACTCGAATGAGTAGATGATTTCATATTTGTGGGTTGTAAAGACGTAGCCAAGGTTAGTCAGAGGTTAGTATGTGTTGTAGTTCAATCATTATGGACCTTCGGAGGGTCATTTGTCTATTGTGCATGACCGGATTGATTTGGGGTTCCTTAGTAGGCCCAGTGGGGATAGGTGTTTTGCACCGAGTCGGATTGATTGGCTCCATAGTGCTATTGTGAGGGGCATGCCAGATAGTGGTTATTAGGCTTATCTGTGTTCTGAGATGATTTATGAGTTACTCTTCCCTACTACGGGGAGCTGTGATTCGTTGGTTTTAGGCACACAAAGTGTGGTTCTATTGTGGTCTTATAGCGAGATTTGAGTAGGGTAAGTAATTGGGTATTGCAGGATTAAGACGTATCGATTATGTTCTTCCGGGTTCGTGTGGCATGGTATCGTCCAATTCTCCGTGGTTATGGTAATGCACTTTGAGTACTTGATGTCGGGTTTCGCATGGTTGTTGATTTTGGAGCAAGGCAGAGCAAGGTATATAATATGGACCAACGCTTGGATGGGGTCGCGCATTTCGGCAAAGTTATGTTGAGATAGGATCATTGTGTGTTGATTCGTGCGTTTTAGTTCTGCGGTGTGTGAGGAGTTCTTAGCATTGCGTTGTGGTGATGATCTTGCGGGACGGTTCTCTTGTTTGATGTCATTTTTCATGTTTGGGTACATTTGGAATGTTGTCTATTAGTGCACGGGCTGAACGGGTTGTGGCTTTAAGCTGTATTGATACGTCATGTCGCTAGAATGGTTGTGGTAGATGAGATGGGATCATCGGACCTAGGATGGTTACTTCCAGATCTAGTTACGGTATAATGGGAGGATATTAATGTTGATCGGCTTAGAGATTTTTGCTATATTTCCTGTCGAAGAGAGGGAGTTCCATCACTTTTTGTTCTGACGAATGCTTATGGATTTCTGCGTGTTTCTTTCATCGTTGGAAGTATATGAAGGTGTTATAATGGGTCTCTGTTTGATAGTAGGGTTATTACCGGCATTGGGTTGCTTGAGCAGCTTCTATGATTAGAAATTTTCGCTACGAGTGTTTGAGATAGGTGGGATATCATGTGATTTCGTCTTGAGTATGGCTATGGTTGGATTCAGCTTGTTCAGACTTATACAGTGTGTGGATGTGTGATTCGGATCTTATAGAAAAGTTTTCAGATGTGTTGTGTTATCAGATCTATGTGGGACGCGGTGACGTGGGATCATCCCGGGTATGTGCATGGTAAGGTTATTCGGTGATTTGATGGATTTTGGAATAACTCTTGGCACGTTCGAGGACGAACGTTTGTTTAAGAAGGGGAGAATGTACCGACCCGGTCCGTTGTTCCGAGTGTGTTAGCCCATTTCCCTCGTTTATGCTTCATTATACGTGGTTTAGCTCTTTTATGTTGTGTTAGGTTGGTTGGCTCGTGTTCGGAGTGATTTTTGAGAGAAATGAGACACTTAGTCTCTTAAGTTGGTTATTTAGTTGGAAATGTCAACCGGAAGTTGACTTATAGGTAAATGATCTTGGAATTTGGTTTTTATGGTTCAGATAGCTTCGTTAGATGATTTTGGACTTAGGAGTGGGTTCGGAACATTAATCGGAGGTCCGTGGTAGAATTAGTCTTGAATTGGCGAAATTGGATTTTTGGCGATTTCCGGTCGGCAATGGAAAAATTAGATATTGGGGTCGGAATGGAATTTCGGAAGTTGGAATAGGTTCGTAGTGTCGTTTGTGATGTGTGTGCAAAATTTCAGGTAATTCGGACGTGGTTTGGTTGGTTTCGCCATTGTTGGTGAATTTTGGAAGTTTAAAAATCCTTAGGCTTGAATTCGGGGTTGAATCGGTGTTTTGATGTTGTTTTAAGTGTTCCGAAGGTTCGACTAAGTGCGGGTGATGATATATGACGTGTTGGTATATTTGGTTGAGGCCCCGAGGGGCTCGGGAGGATTTCGGATGGTCATCGGAAAGTTTGGACTTGAGAGATTGCAGCTGGTCCTGCTAGTTCTGGTTTTCCGCACCCGCGGAAGGGAGATCACAGATGCAGAGGTCGGAGGTGCGGTATGGGGGTCGCAGGTGCGGAGTTGGAGGCCAAGGGGATTTTTCGCAGAAGTGGGCGAGTGAGCGCACCTGTGATCCCGCAAGTGCGAAGTGATGACCATATATGCGGAGCGATCTGGGTAAGTAATTTCCGCAGATGTGGATTATTACCGCAGGTGCGATTGTCGCATGTGCGAAGAATGGACCGCAGATACGGTTTAGCTGGCCAGAATAGTATAAAAGGCCCCTTCGCGAATTTTTTCTTATTTCCACCATTTTTGAAGACGGTATTGAAGATTTTGAGGGATTTTGAAGAGGGTTTCAACGGGAAACACATTGAGGTAATGTTTTTGAACCTAACACTCGATTCTATGGTGATTTTCAGTTAATTAAGCATGGAATTTGTGGGATTAAAGGGTGAAAATTGGGGAATTAGGGCTTGGAACTTGTGACTATGATTTGGGTGATTGAGGGGTCAAACGGAGTTAGATTTTGGTAAATTTGGTATTGTGGAATCGTGAGAGGATAATGATTTTGGTTTCTTGATTTTTATCGGATTCCGGGACGTGGGCCCGGGGGGTCGGGTTTGGCCAATTGCGAGATTTTGTGATGTAATTTGATAATTTTTATGTGGGTTTCGTTCCTTTGGCATATATTAATGATATACTACTGATTTTGGTTAGATGCAGGGTGATTTGTGGCCGAGTCGAGCGGCAAGGGCATTGCGGAGTAGAGTTTTGGCTTGATTGAGGTAAGTAACGCTTCCAAACTTGATTCTGAGGGTTCGAAACCCCGAAATACGTGTTATGTGATTAGAATTGGGCTGAAGGAGCCCCTCCAGGAGTCTGTACACCCCCAGTGTGCACAGTCGACTATTATATGGATCGGGCTGCACGCCGCAACAGTATATATATATATA
>ML407606.1:32500-46392 GCA_005239525.1 Nicotiana knightiana | reverse complement strand
CCCCACTATATATATATATATATATAGTGGGGCGGGCTGCCCTCTGCAGCAGTTATGCGTGTTCATTGTACTGGCTGAGTACGAGTGTTAAGTGAGAGCATGAGATACTGATAGTGGAGTCACGAGTGACTGAGAGGCTTGCCAGAGAGGCTTTATTGTGAGTGATACTGTGCCCGAGGGGCTTATATTTTATGAAAATGATGTTTACACTCTTCTTTACACTAAGTCTTTGATAAAAAAATGTTAGATAAATGTTTTTATACGAGATTTTTAAATGGAAACCGGAGTTTTATGAAATTTTTGGAATTGTAGATTCCTGACTTGATTTATTCATTTCCACTGTTACTCATTATATGGATTTACATGATTTAAATGCTCATCATTACACTCAAGTTTTTAGTTACATTGATTACTTACTGAGATGGCGTACTCACGTTACTCCCTGCACCTCTATGTGCAGATCCAGGTACCGGACCATCTCACTAGTTGATTTCCGAACGAGCTTGGAGTTGTTTGAGGATTGAGGTAGCTGCTCAGCGTCCCCAACTCACCTCCTTTCCTTCCCTCAAATCATAGTTTCTTTTGGTCTTTTGTACCTCAGACTTTTGTTGTAGCAAGTCACTATGTTGTACATTGTATTTTTAGTCTTAGATGCTCATGACAGTTGACTCCAGGTTTTGGGGAAGTATGTATTTGTTTCATCTCATTCTGATATTTTTAAAATCTGCTAATTGCGGGAAATTATGATATATATTGATAGTCTGAAACAGTTGTCTAGCCTAGTTCCATGATAGGTGCCATCACGGCCGGCTTAGGATTTGGGGTCGTGACAGATAGGAATATATAAACATATATATTGATGTGTCACGCATCCCAATCCCACCAATCCTCCCTTATTCCTCTTTAACAATTACAATAAAGTAAATAATATATATGTGTGTTGCGGCGTACAAGCCGATCCCACCAATCTTCCCCTATTCCTCCGTAACAATTACAATAACAGTAAATATTAAAAATATGTTGTGGCGTGCAACCCGACCCCACCATATATCATTATCAACATAACAATTCACCCTTATTAGTCCATATCAATTCACCTTTATTCCTCTTGTTGCAGCGTGCAACCCGATCCCACCGAATAATCATATTCACCCTTATTACTCCTCATCAATCCTCCCATATTCCTCCTGTTGCAGCGTGCAACCAGATCCCACCATATAATAATATAGATCAATCAACCACAATTCAAAAACTCAATAACAAGAAATTCTACAGCGAAAGGTATGAGTACACAACAAAAAGGGCACTACGTAACAATCAAAGGAATACAACAACCTTTAAAAGGAAACAAGACATGTAAGGCACGTGATAACTACACAGGTATTCACAACAACTTGGACTCGTAATAGACGAGCATGTAATCATAGAATAACTCAACAGTTAAGAGGTAACAAGATAATAATGAAGGAAATGACAACAACCAAGGCATATAGAGGCCAAATAGAAAATAGGAAGAAAATAAGGACTAACAACATCATATAGAGCATGTGAGAATAATCTAACAAAGGAGTACCACATTTTATGACAATTTACTTAAAAGTATGAAAAGACACTAGGCAATCTATCCGGTCAATACCATATATAAACTGTGTAACCACTCGTCACCTTGCGTGAATGACCTTCACATATCAAAATAGCACAATTGACTCAATTCCTAAGGGGTGGTTTCTCCCACACAAAGTTAGACAAGATACTTACCTCAATTCGGCCAATTCAATACTCAATTTAGCTTTTCCTTTACCAATTCACCAATGCTCGGCTCAATATAACTAAAAATGACTTAAATACATCAAATAATGCAAGAGAAAACAATTTCAATTAACAAAGCTACGATACTTATACAATTTGCAAAAAGTCAACAAAAGTCAACTCCCAGGACCCAAATCTCGGAACCCGACAAAATTTACAAAATCCGAACACCCATTCTGATACGAGTTCAACAATATCAAAATTATCAAGTTTCGATACCAATTTGTCCTTCAAATCATGATTTTTACATTTTGAAAGATTTCATAAATTTTCCCCAAATTCCCAACTTAATTCACTAATTAGATGATGAAATTAGTAATGGATTCATGAAATATGATAAGATTCGGGTGGAGAACACTTACCCCAATGATTTGCTTGAAAAACCCACGAAGAATCGCCCAAAATCGAGCTTTAGAACTCCAAAAATGGTGAAAATGGCAAACCCTCGGAATGGAGTACTATTTATTCTGTCCAGATGCTAAAGCATCGTGAACGCAAGAGTTTACTCGCATTCGCGAAGAAGAAAAGATGAAGGCTGCCCAGATGTGCTTCGCGAAAAGAAGAAAAGTTTGATGGCCCAACGACTGCTCTTCGCGAGCGCGTGAAGTAGTATGCGAATGCGAAGAATGGAATGGCATAACTATGCGAACGCGTGAGAAGAACGCGAACGAGATGAGGGAAAATACAGACCTTCGCGAACGCGAAATATTGAACGCGAATGCAAAGAAGGATTTTAAGGTGGTCAGCAGTTACACTTCGCAAATGCGGGAAACACTTCGCGATCGCGAAGAAGGAAACCAGAAGACCGAAATAGCAGTTCAAAAATAGAAGAAAATGGCCCGTAGCCCACCCGAAACACACCCAAGGCCTCTGAGACCCCGTCTAAACACACAAACAAGTTTTATAACCTAACCCGGACTCGCTCGGGGTCTGAAATCACATCAAACAATGCCGAAAATGCAAATTTCATCATGATTCAAACTATGAACTTCCAAATCTTCCAATTTCGAAAGCTCATGCCGAAACCAATCAAACAAACCCGGAATGACACAAAATTTTGCAAACGAGTCCCAAAATACATAACGAAGCTGAGCCAACTCTCGAAATCACATTTCGACCCCGATGTCACAAAAGTCAAATTCCGGTCAAATTTCACCGCTTAAGCTTCCAAAAACTAGACTCCTTCTTCCAATTCAACTCCAAATCATCCGGTAACTGAATCCAACCATGCACGCAGGTTGATATACACAATGTGAAGCTGCTCGCCATGTGCCACCGAAGGGATCTTAAATTCTTAAAACGACTGGTCGGGTCGTTACAACCTTGAACCTTCTTCGATCACCAACGCTCATAGAAATAAACCACTATTTTCCACGATAGTGAAGTAGCACGATTTCTACCGTTAGAGGAAGATGCTTGTAGATTTTTCTTGGAATATACTGGAAAAAAAAAAAGCAATACTATTAAGTTTTGGAAAATATGAAACTGAAACAAGATATACAATACTGATGCATATATATTTCCTGGATTTAAGGTATAAGAAACAAAAGTATTTTATCTAAAAAAAATTCAGTTAGGATTAACTCAAGAAGTTATTGTAACATTAAAAGAAATAAAGTTTAAAGGACATAATAATTTACCAGATCGTCGCAGTTGATGTATGAATCAGTCATAACCACTTCAAATATTGGATGATTCCCTTCCTCGTTAGCATCAGAAGCAGAGTAAGATAGGGCTTGTTTGGTAGAGGGAGAGGCGTCCATAGTTTAGGGTTTATAGGTGAATGTATTTTAGGCCTTTAGGTTTGAGTATGTGATTATATATATGGGGCCAACCTAGTCCAGAAAAATATTTCAAACACTCTCCTCAAAAAGTTTGAATGCTAATTTTCCCTCTTAACTTTTTCTTTCGTTCAATTTTGACAGCTTTTTTTTCCTCCTAAAAAAAACTCTACAATATCTTGTCCCAGAATACAAGTGCCCCTATTCGTTCATCCTCTCTTTCTTACTACTCTCCCCATTCTATCGTTCTATCTCTATCTTTCTATCTCAACAAAAAATGGCAGCTTTGTATCCCATCGTTTGAGTGCTAATTAAATAGTGTTTTAATGCAAATTTCATCATTTTTCATCCTAAATTTGAATCCTAACTCATTTTGATTATGAATTATATATATATATATATATATTCTGTATAGAAAGGTCTCTTTTAGTGGAATTATATTAACTATTTCGGTTACAAAAATTGCATTGATAATTACAATTTTTGAATCCCCATGCAGATATTAAATCCTATTTACTAACAAAACTATTCACATACCAACCATTTAACTTCTCAATAAAGCATTTACACCTCTTATTTACTCTTCCTAACTCTTTCAAATTCGAGACTTAAAATTAGTCTTTTAAAATGATATAAAAGATGAAAAAAGTAAGATACAGTTATAACAAAAAAACACGAGAGCTGGATGAAGATAGAAATTTGATATCATTCATAGTTCAATAGAAAATAGAAGTACACATACCATAACTGGATGAACTTAAAAATAAAAGCTAAAAAAAGAAGAAAAATCAACACAAACATAACCTAAAAACTAATTAATTTCAATCGGGTCTTCAGAAGTTTCTTGTCCTTTCACTTGCACTTTGAAGAAAACAAACAATGGCGCAATTTCAACCAACTCAAATTTAACGACACAACCTCGCTTGATATCATTCTCCACCACAAAATTTTTCCAGCCATCTTTGAGCCTTCTTCGTTCACCAATGGCCAGTCCTACAAATCACCCTTTGCCACCATATCGAAGAAGCGCGGTGTTATTTGTTTCAGGAAGATGTTCGTAGATTCATTTTGGAATATGCTGCAAACAGAAGAAAAAACCATTAGTAGTAGACTTTAACCCTAAACTATAAAACACAAATCCACACTGCCGGAGGCATCAAAATATACTGATACATATATTTATCTAGATTTAAGGCATCAAAAATAGTAGTAAGAAACTCATTTAGCCCAAACCCCCCATAAAAAAGCCACACTACCGGAGGTTAATGGTTTAATTATTTATTAAAAAAAACTCATTTACCAGATAATCGCGATTGATGTATGAATCTTTCATAAGCACTTCAAATGTTGGATTAAGCTCTTCCTTGTTATCATCAGGAGAGGATTAAGATAGGAATCATTTGGCAGAGCTGGGATAATATTCCATAGTTGGTTTTCTCGGATTTGTGTAAGAGTGTATATTTATGTCTTTAGGGTTGTTTCGATGAATGTATATATATACATATACTTTAATGACCCGGCTGGTTGTTTTGAGTAATTTTGTTCGGCTCGACAGTTTGAGGTCACGAGTAGCTTCACACGGTGCATTGACTTACGTGCATTATCGTTTCTAGTTTTTGAGAGGTTCAAAAAGGATTTTTAGGTGTGACTCCCATTTGAGAAGCTCGAAGTTGAAAGAACTGACCAAGACTTGACTTTTTAATATTTGACCCCGGATCGGATTTTTGACGGTTCTGGTAGGTCCATAGTGGTTTTGGACTTGGGCGTATGTGTATTGGTAAAAAAGGAGTTTCACACGTAAGCCAACTTTTGACAACTCAGCTAGTCATGTGGACACTGGAAAACACGATAGCTGGAAATAACTCTTTGAAGAGGTACGGTACAAGGAGACATGGTTCAGTAAACCCACGAGCTTATCAGCCACGGGACGTCCAATTTGATCAAAACGGGAGAGAGGCACGGTCAAAATGAATCTAGACAAAGCTACAGGCAGATTCACGAACCCACAATTAATTACTCAAACGTTATATAACTGAACCCCTATTTACCGTTATCCTTTGTAATGCCTCATTAATGTCATAATTAGTCATTAATGAGTGACCATAGCAGCAGTCGTACGTTATAAGAATCTCCTATATAAGGGAGGGGAACATAGCTTGTAAAGGCATCTGATTCTCAAAATACAATCAACTTCGATCTTTTATTTCTATAATATTGTCCATTATTAATTTTTCCATTATCTCGATTATCAGTAACCCGTATTCATCTTAAAATAAACTTTAGTCAAAGGGTCTAATTCTTTGGTTAAAAAAATTGGTTCTGTTACCGGGAATCTGATAATCTTTATTTACTTTCCAAGTTATATCCTTTGAATTATGTCAAACCCCAATGACAACAGCCAGAAAAGAAGTGGAACCCCAGTTCCATCACCTTCAGGAACCCCGCGTGGTTCAAGGGAACAATCCCCAGAAAGATCCAATAACAACCATGGTAATAATGATCAAACTGTGGAACAAGATCATGTAAAGCAAATGATTGCAGAGTATGTGAGCCAAGCTTTGCAGGAATTTGCGAGAGGATTACCAACAGCGTTGCCTACACTACCAATGCCACTCCCCAATAACACCATCACCATGGAAAATCCTCAATCTGGGTTGGCAAACTCAGGAAGAGGAGATACTCCTAATGAATCTCTCAAAATGAGACCAGGTATATTTAATAACTCAGAATTACAAAATTTACTGTTAACCATGCAGAAACAGATAAAGGAGCAGAATGATCGCATCGAACAAATTCCTGGTGTACCACTTGTTATCAAAGGCATCGATGTTGATAGATATTCTCAATAATCGTGGAAGCCTAGTGTGGCACCTTTGCCTATACCCAAGAAGTTTAAAATGTCTGACGTTCCCAAATATGATGGAACAACTGACCTACGCGACCATGTGACTGCTTTCACAACTAGGGTAAAAGTCAACAACTTAAAGAAACAAGAGATTGAATCAGTCCTTGTCAAAAAATTTGGGAAAACACTTACCAAAGGGGCTCTAACTTGGTATTCTCTTCTCCCTGAAAATTCTATTGACTCTTTTGCTGAGCTTGCAGATTCATTTATAAAAGCACACTCTGGTGCACAAAAAGTTGAGAAAAGAATGGAAGACATATTCAAAATAAAACAAGGAAACACGAAACTACTTCGTGAGTTTGTAGATACGTTTCAACGAGAAAGAATGCAGTTACCCAGGGTGCCTGATAATTGGGCAGCCATGGCATTTGCAAGCAATTTGAACGATAAAAGCTCAGAAGCCACCAGGCGACTTAAGGAGAATCTAAGAGAATTCCCCGCCACAACATGGAACGATGTATATAACAGGTACAATACTAAACTTAGAATAGAAGAAGATATCATTGCTTNGTCGGACTATAGACTACAAGGAAGAGATGTAATCTCATCCTCGTCTAGATCTAGAAAAGATCGAGATGAACGACCTAGAGGTAGTACTCAAATTGGGGATCATACCTTTAACGTAAGTACTAATGAACTTGTCTCAATATTGAAGGACATGGGAAACAAGGTCAAATGGCCCAAAGAGATGCGGTCAAATCCAAGTAGAAGAAACCCAGATCACTGGTGTGAATTTCACAACGATCATGGGCATAAAACTGCGGATTGCAGATTTATATAAGGAGAAGTAGAAAATTTATTAAAACAAGGCTATTTAACAGAATTGTTTAGTGATAAAGGTAAATAGGCATACATGAGGAACACGCAGGAGCCCCCAAAGCCTCTATCTCCAAAACGAACCGTTAACGTAATACACGGCGGTGAAGAAGTAAACGGAGTGATTTTCAAAACAACCACAAAGTTCACAATTACACACGGGAAACGTGCTCGTGGAGAGGATGATATAACCTTCGATGATGCAGATAGCAGCGGATTAATGCTTCCGCACAATGATGCTCTGGTAATATCTCTACTTATTCATGACTGTTGAATGATCCAGGCAGTTCAGTCAATATCATTTTGCTAAGAGTCATGGAAGAAATGCTACTGGGGAATCAAGTAATCCCAAAAGCACGAGCCATATTCGGGTTTGATAACTTTATGGTTATAACAAAAGGAAAAATTGAGCTTAACACCTATGTTGAGGGAGTGATCAAAAGAGCTAGGTTCCAAGTAATTGATACTCACATGGCTTATAACGTGATAATTGGAAGGCCATGGATCCACGACATGAAAGCGATACCCTCTATGTTGCATCAGGTAATTAAATTTCCCTCTGAATGGGGGATTCAACGAATCAAAGGAGATCAGCAGACATCAAAAAATATAAATTATGTGGTACACTACAACAAGAAAATAGAAGTGGAAGAATTACGAGATAAAGAAATCTCCCAAACAGGTAACACCGCCGAAACAGACATAGAAAAAATTACTGCCCAAATAGGTACGGAAGATATTATTGCTGAAACAGGCACGAAAGAAAATACTTACGAGAAAAAGAGTAAAGTTACCACGGAAGGTGTACTATACCATACAGATGCGGACTCTAGACCGGACGTTATTCATAAACTGGNCCACCAGAAGTGATGACTCATAAACTAAATGAAGATCTATCCTTCGTACCTGTTAAGTAGAAGAAAAGAAAGCAAGGACCATTCAAGAACCAAGTGATCGACGAATATGTATAGAAACTCTTGAAGATTGGTTCGATACGAGAGGTAACGAACCCTAATTGGTTGGCAAACACCGTGGTAGTACCTAAATAGAATGGCAAGTGGAGAGTATGCATAGATCATACTGATTTAAACAAAGCATTCCCCAAGGATTCATTCTCATTGCCTCATATAGATCAAATGATTGATGCTACCGCAGGTCATGAAATATTAAGCTTTCTAGATGCATATTCTGGTTATAATCAGATTAAAATGGATCCTTTAGACGAGGAAAAAACCTCGTTTATCACGAATAGGGGAACTTATTGTTATAAAGTCATGCCTTTTGGCCTAAAAAACGCTAGAGCCACCTATCAAAGGCTAGTGACCAAGATGTTCCAAGAACATCTGGGAAAAACGATGGAGGTGTACATCGATGACATGTTGGTAAAATCAACACAAGCACAAGACCATTTCCAGCACCTATCTACTGCTTTTGATATTTTACGCAGGTATAATATGAAGTTAAATCCAGAGAAATGCGCTTTTGGAGTGTAATCAGGAAAATTTTTGGGTTTCATTGTATCAAACAGAGGAATAGAGGTAAATCCCGCTCAAATTAAAGCCATAGAGGAAATACCTGATGTTTTAACAAATAAAAAGGAGGTTCAAAGATTGACAGGAAGAATAGCAGCTTTGGGAAGGTTTATTTCTAGATCTTCCGAAAAAAGTTTTAAATTCTTCTCAGTTCTCAAAAAACAGAATCAGTTTGAATGGACTGAAGAATGTCAGCAAGCCCTCAAGAACCTGAAGATTTATCTATCGAAACCACCACTGCTTTCAAAGCCAAAAGAAGGGGAAATATTGTACATCTACCTGGCTGTCTCAGAATTGCTGTAAGTGCAGTATTGGTAAGAGAAGAAAAAGGTAAACAATCACTTATCTATTATGTAAGTAAAACTTTGCTAGATGCTGAGACTAGATATCCACATTTGGAAAAGTTAGCTTTAGCTTTAGTAATGGCATCTAGAAAATTACGACCCTATTTTCAATGCCACTCAATCACTGTTGTGACTTCATATCCTTTAAGAAATATTCTTCATAAACCAGAATTATCAGGAAGATTAGCCAAGTGGGCCATAGAACTAAGTGAGCATGAGATATTTATCAGCCTAGGACTACAATTAAGTCTCAAATACTAGCTGCTTTTGTTGCTGAGTTTAGTAATGGCATTGTATCTGAAGTAGAAGAAGAGTTAAAACCCTTTAATGGTGTTAATCCAAGCCTGTAGACCTTGTTCACTGATGGTTCTTCAAATGTAAAAGGCGCTGGCTTAGGCATAGTCTTAATATCACCCCTGGGTGAAAAGACACGACAAGCTATAAAGTGTTATCCTATCACTAACAATGAAGCAAAATACGAAGCTGTTATTGCAAGGCATGAACTTGCACGGGAACTCTCAATCGAGAAAATTGTGATCAACAGCGACTCTCAACTGGTAGTAAATCAAATACAGGGGACTTACATCGCTCGAGAAACTAGAATGCAACCGTATCTTGAAAAGGCACGAGAGCTCGTGAGATAATTCAAAACATAGAAGGTAGTACAAATACCTAGAGAGGAAAATGCGGAAGCATATGCATTAGCTAACCTCGCAGTAGTCACGAAAGTAACGAACAAATACAATGCAATTGTCGTTCAACTATTTCATTCAATAATAGACCAGGACAGGAATGAGATAACTTTAAACAACCTAACCTGGGGCTGGAGAAACGAAATTCTTAATTTTTTACAGAATGGCACCGTACCTGAAGACAGGAAGGTGGCTCAAGCACTACGCCACAAAGCTGCACGGTACTGCCTTATTCGCAACTTACTTTATCGCAAGATGTCCGGAGGACCCCTAGCTAAATGCCTTGGGCCTAACCAAACAGAATTTATGATGAAAGAAGTCCACGAAGGAGACTGTGGAAATGACTCAGGGGCAAGATCCTTAGTGAAAACACTAATCAGAGCCGGATACTATTGGCCTAAGATGGAAGAAGAAGCCGAGAATTTCGTATCCAAATGTGACAGATGCCAAAGGTTTGCCAATAACATGCATCGACCAACGAAATTATTACATCCAATAATATCCCTATGTCCTTTCATGATATGAGGGATGGATATAGTAGGACCTTTACCCACAGCTAAGGGACAGGTACGATTTTTACTCGTACTAACCCGACTATTTTACAAAATGGGTAGAGGCAGAGGCGTTCAAACAAGTGCGAGAAAAGGAAGTTAAAAGCTTCTTATGGCGAAACATAATATGCCGCTTTGGAATACCAAAGGAAATCGTGTGTGATAATGGCTCAATATTCATAGGCTCACAAATCACGGAATTCTCGAAAGTTGGCAAATAAAGCGGATCACTTCAACGCCGTACCACCTCATGGCTAACGGTCAAGTTGAATCAACGAATAAATTCATCATCAACAATCTAAAGAAGCGGCTAAATAAAGCCAAAGGAAACTGGCCTGATGAATTACCAGCGGTACTATGGGCATACAGAACAACCTCAAAAAATAGCCACGGGAGAAACTCTGTTTGCACTTGTTTATGGCTCAGAAGCCTTAATACGTGTGGAGATTGGCGAACCAAGCATAAGGTTCTCAACAGCCACGGAAGGTGAAAACGACGACGAACTAAGGATCAACCTGGACTTGCTCGAACCACAGAGATAAGCAGCATTGATACGGATGGCAGCTCAAAAAAAATCATAGAGTGTTATTACAACCGTAAAGCTCATCTCAGTTACTTTAAAATTGGGGACTTCGTCCTCAAAAAAGTCTTTCAATCAACAAAAGAAGCAGGTGCAGGAAAGCTAAATCCAAATTGGGAAGAACCTTACAAAATCCGAGGGATAGCTGGAAAAGGCGCTATGAGTTGGAAGCTATGGACGGCAGATTTCTACCAACAAGCTGGAACGCCATCCATCTAAAGAAGTATTACTTCTAAATAGAAAAGAATACCCCCGTCAGGTATCACATGTTTGATTTTATTTTGAACATTTAAAAAATTTACTAACTTTTTTAGATGATAGGAACAAAGCTAACCCACCAGATGATGATATTAGACCTGCAAAGACGTGAGGAAATAACACAATTCTCGGTCTAGGGTTACACTTTCTGATGGACGTTTTAAAAGGGGTTAAGCAGCCATCATCTAAGAAACTATATACCTTCGAGTTCAGAATGTTTTTCCTTTTCAGGAAAAAGACCACAGTGAAAGGAATAATCAAGTGCTCGAGATTTCATTCTTCAAAGCTCAAACACTTGGGGGACTATACAGTATGGAAGGCTAAGACGAAGCAAAGAAGACTATCAGAAAGTCAAAAGCTTGAGCCTAAAGACCCATCTACCCAATGAAGACAAGTGACACAAGAAGAATCGAAAAAAATCAAAAGAGCCATCCAAATACAAAGCCTAATGCAAAAAGCAAAACCCTTCGAACATATTCAGGTTGAAAGGCAAAATGTCAGTCACGAGAAAGAAATGTACATCTTTATACTCATTCAAAAAAAATTGTTCTCGAATAAAACAGTTATGGATGAAAGATCTAAACCTTTGCATTTGTTCAAGAAACTGTTATCAAATAAAAACAATTACGAATAAGAAAACATTTCCCTCGTACTTATTAGAAAACTATTACTAAACAGTTACGGGTAAAAACCCCAATCTTTATAAAAACTGTTACTAGTGAAAAACAGTTATTTCCTTGTATTAATATCGAAAAACTGTTACCTATGAAAAACAGTTACGAAATAAAAGAGTATACAAAATCTGTTAAACAAAAACAGTTGCAAGCGTGAGTTTTAAACGATAACCAAACACATGTAAAATGTCATGGAAGTTCAAACAAAAAACTTTCCTTGAAAACATTCTTAAACATGTGTAAAATTCCTATCACTCTATTGCATTATCATGAAGTCGAGATGTCTTCTTCATGTCGATTATAAAGGGACCTCTTCCATAAACTATGCCTATTACAAAAAGGCACACATTTAATATGACACCGTACCTATTATAAAAAGGGTACGAGTAGTCTAAAGCATTCCACATGCAAAACTCGAAGGTAAAACTAAAACCTTGGAAAATAAAGCATGCAAAAGACTTAAAGAGTGAAACAAAAACTCAACAAAAGTCTAACAGATATTTGTATATTAAAAATGGCTAAACTAAGTATTAACTTATACTTAGCCGTATAAGATTTTTATATTTACATTGTGGTGCCCCTAAGTTGTCATTTGGGGACTTAAAGGAAATCCAAATTTACCCCGATAGGACTGGGGGTAACCACCAATTGATACAAAGAAAAAAAGGGTAAACCAACTAGATCTTTTCAAGAAAGGGGTTGACTTCAGAGGCGGAAGGAACGGGAGCAACTGAGGATGAAGAGGCATGAGCGGCTGGAATCTCACCATCAGGTGAAGAGAGGTTATGACCCTGTTGAGCCTTCTCCATGGCTTCCTTAGTTTTGGCTATTTCAACACTAAGGTAAAAACCCTCTTGACTCATCTCCATCAATGTGTCAAGGCAAGAATTCATATACGCCCAGCTCACGTCGACAGCAGCCACCTCTTCCAAATCTTCATAATCTTGTGCCCACACTTGAAGTTGAGCTTTCAGCCCGTCGTTCTCCGCAGCTTGATGAGCGGCCCTTAATGGAACAATCAACTCCTCTAAAGCTTGAGCTTTGTCTAAAGCCTTTCGAACATCTTCTTGAGTGCGAGTGAGTGATTGCACGAGCTCGCTGAGTATTTTTCCTTCTGCCCCGGCAAGTTCTTTAAGTCTCTAATCTCCTCTGAGGCACGAGACAGCTTCTCTGTGAACGAAGACTCTAGAACACTCTTGTCTTTGTCAGCTTGACTGCAAGAAGCCTGCTCCACAGCTAGCTCTGCTGCCATAAGTCCCATCTTCCGCTTCAAGGTACTCCTCTCTTCTTCTAAAGCGTCCATGTCAATCCTTAAGTTGTCATACTGTGCTTTCCAATTATCAACTTCTGCCTGCAACTCTCTTATCTCTTGGTCTGTGTTTGAAATCCTTTTCATAAGCTCCATGCCTATGAGGTTAATCTATAAGAAGTAAACCAGTTAGATATGGTAAATTTCATAGTCGAGAGTGAAAGAGGATAACTTACACCATAGCTTCAAAGAAGTATGCACGACCTCATTCCATGTAAGAGCACCGTGGCTAGCTAGCTTTGCTTTCTCAGCGGGGCCTATTAAAGGCTTGAGCCACACTTCAGGTTCACCCGTCTTCTTGAAAAGGTTTCCCTCAGCTGGAACCTCAATTACCACCTGCCGCATCTCTCTGCTGGAAGACCCTACTTCCCTAACGGAAGGTAGGGAAGCAGGCAGAGATGGAACAACAACATGCACAGAAGGTTGAGGAGCTGGAGAAGCCATGGGCAAAAGAGCAGGCACGGAAAGTTGAAGAGTTGAAGAAGTTACAGGCACAGCAGCAGCAAAAGTTGAGACAACCAAAGGAATAGAAGAAACTTCTTCTCTCAAAGAAGCAGGAAAGATAGCAGACAAAGGAACGTCATCAGGAGCGAGATCAATACCACCGTGAATAGGGGAATGTGGAACATCATCAAAGACAG
>ML407606.1:0-25000 GCA_005239525.1 Nicotiana knightiana | reverse complement strand
TGTGGAGTCCCGAAACAAGGTTTTATTCACTGTGAAGTGTATTGCTGGCATCTAGAATGTTTTTGGGAAGCTATGGTGGTCCGAAGATATCACTACAGACATTTGAGTTGTGCGAAACATCATGTGATTGTGCCCTGGGTTGAAATTGTGGCTCGATTCATCTTGTTCAGTTTTATAAAGTGTGATGATGCGAGATTCGGGTCCTATGATGAGTTTCAGATGTTGAGGGTTGGGTTCTGTCCTAAAGTTATGGACTAAAGATGAATTAAGATCTTCAGTTAAGTTGTGTTGTCATTCCTACATAGGTTTGGGTGATGGGTAATCACCCCCAGGTGTATGTATGGTGAGCTCATGCAGTGATTTCATAGCTTTGGAATAACTCCTAGCACGTTTAAGGACGAACGAAAGTTTAAGTGGGGGAAGATGTAACGACCCGACTGGTCATTTTGAGCAATTTCGTCCGGCTCAGAAATTTGAGGTCACGAGTAGCTTCACACGGTGCATTATGACTTGTGTACATCATCGGTTCAAGTTTTTGAGAGGTTTAGAAAGGATTTTTAGGAGTGACTCTCATTTGAGAAGCTCGAAGTTGAAATAATTGACCAAGACTTGACTTTTGAATTGACCTCAGATTGGAGTTCGACGGTTCTGGTAGGTCCGAATGGTGGTTTTGGACTTGGGCATATGCCCCAAATTTCATTTGGATGTTTCTAAAAGATTTCGACATCATTTGGCGGAAGTCGACAATTTAAAAGTTTAGAATTTTCTTAGGTTTGACCATAGTTTGACTTTAAGGCTATCAGGTTCAAATTTTCCTTCCGGAATTTGGAATAGGTCTGTTTCGTCATTTGGAACTTTCTTGCAAAATTTGGCGTCATTTGGAGTTGATTTGATATGGTTCGGACGCTTGGTTGCGATTCTAGAATTTCTTGAAGTTAATTGTGATTTTCATGTGTTTTGGCGTCCGATTCGTGATTCTAGAGGTTATTTTGATGTTTTGATTGTGCGAGCGAGTTTGTGCTATGTTTTTAGACTTGTGTGGGTATTTGGTTCGGAGCCTTGCTAGCTCGGGTGAGTTTCGGAGTATTTTGTTAAGAATTGTGTGTGCTGGTAGTAGTGTCATCGCAATTGCGATGAGAAGGTCGCAAATGGGACCCCTGCATTTGTGAGTATTTTCTCGCACTTTCAAACCAGGGGAGGATTGGTCTTCAATCGCAAATGTGATACTGGAGTTGCATTTGCGACTCTGGGTTGTTCACTTTTGCGAATACAATGTTCACTTTTGTGGCTAGTGTAGCGTCGCATTTGCGATGGTTTGATCGCAAATGCGGTCTTCAAATAGTCTGCCAGGGGTCACTTTTGCAATGTTTTTTCCATAATTGCGGTGGTCGCATTTGCGAACCCCATGTCGCAAAAGCGACATCTACAGCCTGCAAATAGCTGGGGATTCTGAGATTTAGCTTTATTTTGTTCTATTTTAACCCTAGCCTCGATGTGGGCGATTATGTGGAAGGATTTTCATAACAAATCATTGGGTAAGTACCTCTAATCACTTTTCAATGGTATTTTGTGATTATACCTTAGATTTAACATCAAATTCATAAGAATCTAAAGGAAAATTTGGGGAAAATTGTAAAATCTTTCAAAATGTATAATGATGATTTGAACGACGAATTGATATCGAAAATTGTTAATTTTGGTATGGTTGAACTCGTATCAGAATGAGTGTACTGGTTTTGTAAATTTTATCAGATTCTAGGGAACGGACCCGGGGGGTTGACTTTTGTTGAATTTTACCAATTGTATAAGGATCATAACTTTGTTAATTGAAACCCTTTTTCTTTTACATTGATTGATGTATTTAAGTCTTCTTTGGCTAGATTGAGCCGAGCGGAGGTGATTTGTAAAGGAAAAACTAATTTGTGTATTGAGTTGGCCAAGTTGCGGTAAGTGTCTTATCTAACTTTGTGTCGAAGAAAACTACCCCTTAGGAATTGAGTTAATTGTGCTATCTTGTTATGTGAAAGTCGTGTACGCAAGGTGACGAGTGGGTACATGGTCTATATGTGGTATTTACCGGTTTATATTGTCTAGTCTCTTCCCATGCCTTTGACTAAATTTTCATAATATGTGTTATCTCGTTGTTAGGCTACTCTTACATGCTCTATTTGATGTTGTTAGCACCTATTGTACTTCTCACTCGTTATTTGGCCGTTATATTCCTTAGTTGAAGTTATCACCTTCATTATTATCTTGTTACCTCTTAATTGTTGTGTTTCTTCTATGATCTTGTGTTTATCTGCTACATGTCCTAATTGTTGTGATTGCATACTCAGTTATCATGTACCTTGCCTGTCATGTCATTTTTGTAAAGTTTGTTGTGTCCCTTCAATTTTTACATGGTTCCTTTACTGTCGTGTACTAAAACCCTTGGTTGTAGAAATTCTTGTAAATGGAGTTATTGAGTTGTTGATGTTGATTTCAATTATTGTAGGGGGAATTGGGTTGCACGCCGCAATATGTGAAATAAGGGAAGATATTTATATTGTTATTATACTGTGGGATCGGGTTGCATGCCTCAACAGGTGAAATAAGTGTGTATTGTTATGGTGAGATAAGGGTGACTTATGATATTGATATTCTACGGTAGGATCGGGTTGCGCGCCGCAACATATTTTGTTTATTGTCATGATATTGATATTGTACGGCGGGATCAGATTGCACACTGCAAAAGGTGAAATAAGGGTAAATTGATATGGTAGAATAAGAGTGAATTATGATATTGATATTATATGGTGGGATCGGGTTGCACACCGCAACATATTTTGTGTTTTGTATTCCCCGTTTTATTGTATTGATTTCGGCTTTTTCGTACGAGACTCTGAGAATTTGTATTTCCGATTTTTCACTATTTTCCGAGGATTGAGTTATTTTCATTGACTTATTACCTTGCCGTTATTTCCTGAGTTCTTTTCCTAATACTACTATTCTGGTGAATTGATTTTTAAGGTGAATTTACTACGTTTAGTCATTACCTCCTGCCCTGCTGAGTTGTTAGTAATATAGTGATTTTAAATAAAAGAATTATATAATATTACGTTGTGTGACTTTTAAGTAAAACTCGCTGTTTTATTCGGAACTTACTATCTTTAATAGTTCTCATATTTTACTTCAATTGATTTCCCAACTTAATATCCCATCCTGTCTGATGTTTTTATTTTACTTAAAAAGGGATTGTTATTATGTTTTAATTTAATAAATTCTATATTAAATTTAATAGTTTATTTGATGCTGTATTTGATTTGAAAATTTTATTTTTCTTCACCCAAATAATTTCTAAAATAATCTCATCTTTCTCATTGATTTCCTACTTGGTCTAGAAACTGTAATTTTACTTTATGATATATAAATAAAATCTCTTAAACATGTTAATTAGCATTTGAAGCGGATATTATGTACCGAGTAGCATGTGGATTTTGATGTGCGAAGTGAGATGGAAAGATGTGGGCACAAGGTGCCATGTGTGTTAAAGGTTTGAAAGTTTAGAGTGGCTTACTGGGCTGTTTAATATTATTTTTAAGATGAAGAAGATGCCCAAAGAATGGAGGTGGAGTACGATGGTTACGCTTTACAAGAACAAGGGTGATATCCAAAATTGCAACAATTATAGGGGTATCAAATTGTTGAGTCACACTATGACGGTTTGGGAGAGGGTGGTGGAGGCCAAGGTGAGGAGGTGTGTGTCTATTTTCGAGAATCAGTTTGGATTCATGTTGGGGCGTTCGAATCGCTTAGGAGATTTGTGGAGCAGTACCGGGAAAGGAAGAAGGACTTGCGTATGGTGTTTATTAACCTTGAGAAAGCGTACGATAAAGTCCCGGGGGGAGGTCTTGTGGAGGTGTTTGGAGGCTAGTGGCATTCCGGTAGCGTACATTAGAGTGATTAAGGATATGTATGATGATGATAAGACTCAGGTGAGGACTGTGAGTGGTGACTCGGAGCATTTCCCTGTGGTGATGGTGTTGCACCTAGGATCGGCTCTTAGCCCATTTTTATTTGCCTTTGCAATGGATGTACTGTCACGACACATCCAAGGGGAGGTGCCTTGGTGCATGTTATTTGCCAATGATATAGTGTTGATTGACGAGTCGCGAAGCGGAGTTAACGTGATGTTGGAGGTTTGGAGACGGACCTTGGAGTATAAAGGATTCAAATTGAGTAGAACCAAAACAGAATACTTGGAATGCAAATTCTGTGACGGGACCCATAAAGCAGATGTACAGGTAAAGCTTGATGCTCAAGTTATCCCCAAGAGAGTGAGTTTTAAGTATCTCGGGTCTATTATCCAAGGTTATAGCGAGATTGACGAAGATGTCGCACATCGCATTGGAGCGGGATGAATGAAGTGGAGGCTCGCTTCCGGTGTTATATGTGATAAGAATGTGACGCTAAGACATAAGGTAAAGTTTTATAGAGTGGTGGTTCGACCGACTATGTTGTATGGGGCCGAGTGTTGGCCAGTCAAGAACTCCCACGTGGAGAAGATGAAAGTAGCAGAGATGAGAATGTTGAGATGGATGTGTGGGTGTACTAGGAGAGATAAGATTAAGAATGAAATTATCCGAGACAGAGTAGGAGTAGCCTCCGTGGAGGACAAGATGCGGGAGTCGAGGCTGAGATGGTTCTGATATGTTAAGAGAAGAAACATTGATACCCCTGTTAGGATGTATGAGAGGTTGGCCATGGCGAGTTTGAGAAGAGGTCGAGGTAGGCCTAAGAAGTACTGGGGAGAGGTATTTAGACAGTACATGGAGCTACTTCAACTTACTAAGGACATTACCCTTGATAAGAGGGTGTGGAGGTCGAAGATTAAGGTAGAAGGTTAGTGGGTAGATTTTAGTTGCTCACTGATAGTCTTAGTAGCACGCATGTCCCTTCATATTCTTAGATTTTTATTACGTTATGTGGTTTTGTTCGCCTCAGGTATTGTATTCCTTGTTGCTAGTATTTGGTACTACTTATCCTTTATCTCTCCCTTTTTATTTTCTCTTCCCTCTTCCTTCGTTTCTTTCTTTCCACTTCTTCTTATTACCCTTCCTGAGCCAAGGGTCTATTGAAAACAGCCTCTCTACCTGTTAGGTAGGGGTAAGGTCTGCGTACAGACTACCCTCCCCAGACCCCATCTGGTGGGAACATACTGGGTTTTTTGTTGTTGTTGTTGTTGTTTCCTTCTATTCTGGAACAGTGATGTATCCATGATGTATAATTACTCCTAGGAGGGCTTATGACTTGTACTACCGATTTTGGGATATTGCATCATATTGAGACTATTGGTTTATTTAGAAATTTTTGTTTCATGATTAATAGTTGTTTAGTAAGACCTGTTATCATTTCGGCATGTGTTAGGCTTACCTAGTTTTAGATACTAGGTGCCATCACGGCTCATTCGAAGGGATTTTGGGTCGTGACATATACACGGCCAACCGTTCAAAAAGGCATATTTGACCATAAAGTTTAGTAAAATGCAGATTTGGAACCTAATTAAAATATGTATTTTGCATATATAGTCCCCTTATAACGTTAATTTTGACATCAATTGTCAGATATGGGATCTAATTAGCAATTTAATTATGAAATATTTAAATTGGCCATTGACTATGGTTGTAGTCATATAACCTATGTGTGATGAACCGATAGGTCATCTTTTAGAACTAAATTATGTGTTCAGAATCTTTAAATAACTCATTTTTGCCTTTCTCGACTTGCATGCGCAGTCCGAGTATCGACCCAGAGGCTTATACATTAAAAACCTGATAAAAATAAGAATGTTTTGCCTTAAAAGTTAATTTTAGTTGACTTCGGTCAACCATTTGGGTAAACGGACCCGGACCCAAACCCGTATTTTGACGGCCTCAGTGAGTCCGTATTGAAAAATGGGACTTGGGCATATGCCTAGAGTCGAATTTCGAGGTCCCTAACTCGAGATATGAATTTTTATTGGAAATTAAAAGCTTGAAAAATTTAATGGTTTTAAAAATCTATTGATGTTTGACATTATTGATACCGGGCACGTATTTTGGTTTCGGAGCCGGGTACAGGCTCAATATAATAATTATAACTTGTCTGTGAAGTTTGGTAAGAAACGGAGTCAGTTTGACGTTATTCGGATGCTCGGTTGTGAAAATAGAAATTCTAAAGCTTTCTTGAAAATTTTATTTGATTTGGTGCTAAATTCGTAGTTTTAGGTGTTATTTTGGCGATTTGATCGTGTGTAATACCCTATAATTTCTCAATAAGAGTGTATTGGTCATTAGCATAATAATAATAATAATAATAATAATAATAATAATAATAATAATAATAACAACAACAACAATAACAACAACAACAATAAAAATAATAACAATAATAATAATAATAATAATAAAAAACTAACTATAAAGAAAAAAGGAAGAAAGAATTGAAACTAAAGGGCCGAAGCCCATTAATATATCTGCCAAAGTTTTAAGGGTTTAGAAAGAAAGCTTTCTGAAGGAAACGTGAAAGCTTCAAAACGGGGAAAAAAACAGCGAAAGAAAGAAAGAGAAAGAGAAGAAGAAGAAAGCTTTGGACAGAGGCTTAAGAAGAACTGGGAGTTCAAATTGAAAGTATAAAGTTTTCCTTCGGCTCAAGAGGTTAATCTTCTTCTTCTCATCTGTTGAATTATTTCACTACATCTATGCAATTTCATGTAGTACAAAGGAATTCCATATCAACTTTCTTTTATATAAAACAAATATATATAATTACTATGGATAATAAGGCTATACAGATTTAAGCATTGATATGTCTAATTTTAGAGGAATAAATTAAACTAAATAGTTTGAAATTGATAGAATTATGGACAAGTTCTATGATTAAATATAAATCCACAAACTAAGACTCAAACATGAACCCCGATGATTGGGTATTCTAAATTAGCTATGAATTAGCCTAAACAAGGGAATTAACATGAGACCGATATTATGTCATTATAGATTGAATTGGAGGAAGTTGTACGAATTGCTAGAGGTGAAGCATTTGGTATTTCGGCACGAGTACTGTGAGTAGCAATCTTATCGCAATTTGTGTTTTCATAACTTGCATGATTTACACATGATATCTTATATGAATATGTTACCAATTATTTTGACTTGCATGTGGGACAAGTCTTTTACTCGATATGATACCGAAATAGTTATTTGATATGATTAGCGTGCTTTTAAATATTTCCATTGTCACTAGATCTGTTTTACCGTTACTTGGATTTATTGGTATCGAAATGAAATTATATGATTTGATAAGAACCGAAATGCCCTATATTATTTTAAAATATTTTCTACGAGTATATATGGATTACAAAGACAAGTATAAATGAGAGTAGACATTGAAGGATCCCGTAGCTAACGGCGGGTTCGTTAGACCTGGTGCACCTTGTAATTACCGAATACCGTTACAGCCCTTGCTAGTGGGAAGTTAGAACTAGCATACTGTTACCGATTTCCCTTGAGTAGGGACTACCGTTATATTTGACTTCTTGCAAAGAAGTCCACAGTTATACCGATTACATCATTCGTTCATTGAAACCTCCCAAATGTGAATATTGATATTATACAGTGGTTACCGAGCTTATTACTGAATTGTGAATTGTATTATACTACAAGAAAAGCATGATGAGATTGAAAATTATTTATTGTTTCTGAAAGGGCATTTTTTTGTTATTTTCTATTTGAGATACTAGCATGTTTTCTGACTTGTCCCCAAATAAAAATGTTTGTTGTTAAATGTTATTACTCACTGAGCTAGCAACTCATTCCCCGCTAATTTTTTTCAGAGAGGCAGCAGTTGACACGGGCGAAAATTTCGTTAATTAGAGCGCACATGTTGATAGTTCTTGGTGAGCCTCGCACTTGTTCGCATGGGTGGAGATTTTATTTATTGCTATAATCTTTTCTTTTAACTCTTAGAGTCGCTCCATAGTCGTTATTGTAGTGTCATGAGTATTAATTTGTTATAGTAGTCTATTGTTGAGTATCATTCTTTATTATCAAAGTTGGAGATAAATTAGTATTTCTGGTTGCTAGTGGGTTGATTAGTAATGGTGGAGACTTATTTTGGTTAATTGATAAGTTGTCAATTATTTGGTACGATATTAGGATGTTTGGTTGTTGATTTGAGACACGGAAATTTTTGGGATAGTCCAAAAACAGGGGAAACTCTGTCCGATTTTCTATAAAATACCAATGAGGCTTACTTGGGGGCACTTGCTCCTATGTGTCGGTCATGATCCTAAATTGGGTCGTGACAAAGTTGGTATCAAAGCTTAGGCTTTAAGTCTAGAGTCATGGAGAAATGTTTAGTAGAGTCTTGTTCATGGGTATGTAGGGGCTCACATTTATGATCTTGAGGCTACTGAACATCTAGGAATGTTTTCCCTTCTTTCATTCTTTGATCGTGCGTTGAAATTAACTTTGCAGTATTTCTTTCGCAGATGGCTAGGACACGCACACCCTCATCTGCTAGACGTGGTACTACCCGGGGTGGCGTTCAAGTTGGGGTTCATCAAACTAGAAGACAGACTGCTCCTCAACCTGAAGTTGGGAACATAGGTCAACCCCAAGCTGCTATGTTAGATCAAGTGCAAGGGCAGGGAGTTCAGGACGCTCCACCACCAGTGCCAACTGTTGTACCTATTGTTGCCTTACCTGCAGATGCAGTGGCAAGGTTATTGAATGTGTTAGAGGCATTGGTGCCTACTCAGGGTGGAAGTTCAGCTCCTCGTGCCACTTTACAGACACAAGCACCTGCACAGACTCATACTTTCGGAAATAAGGAACTATCTCTACAAGAGTTCCTGAAATTGAGATCGCCAAAATTCACAGGTTCTGATAATTCAGCAGATCCTCAAAGTTTCTTGGATGGGACTCTCAAGGCATTACGTGCTCTAGGATGTTCTAGTGAGAGAGTCGTGGAGCTCGCATCATACAAACTAGAGGATATGGACAATACATGGTATGAAACTATGTTGCTAGGAAGGCCAACAGGAGCAACACCACTGACATGGGACGAGTTCACTAAGTTGTTCATGAATCATTTTCATCCAGACAGCCTGATGAAAAAAATATACTAGAGACTTTGAGAGATTGGTTCAGACTCCAGATATGGATGTGCCAACATATAACACCAAGTTTTGTAAGCTGGATAGATATGCTCTATACTTAGTGCCTACGAAGAAGCTCGAGTTCAGAGTTTCGTTGATGGATTGGTTGGTCGGTTATACACTGCAGTAGCCCCACAGATGAAGACTTTATCCTACTTTGATGCAGTCGAACTTGCTAGAAAAAGTGAAAACAAGGGACGTGATGAGCGTGCAGCTAGTGCTTTACATAAGAAGGCCAAGATAGGAGGGTCTTTCAGTGGCGGTTTTAGTGAAAATCGAAAAGTAGGAAATCAGGGACAACAACAACAACAGGGTTCTCAAAAAGGGACACACCTGTCTTCACAGACCACATGACAGACAAGGTACTAGGGGACCGTCAGCAACTGGACATCGTAATTCTGGGCAGATATATGCCACTACTCCAGTCTATCAGAACTTTGGTAGATCATATTTGGGTCAGTGTCGTGTTCTAACTAGAGAGTTCTTTCGGTGTGTCCAGTTGGGACATCACTTGAGGGATTGACCTCAGCCTCCGAGGAATTTCAACCAGGCTTCTATTCAGTCAGGTGCACCTACTCAAACTACTCGTAATACTTCAGGTACTATAGGTACAGGAAATATAGGTCGAGGTGTTAGGGATCGTGCTACTGTGACTCAAGGACAAGGAAATTCTGGTAGAGGTCAGGCGAGATTTTTTGCATTTACTAGACAGGATGCTCAGGCCTCTAATGATATGGTTATAGGTATACTTTCTGTCTGTTCATTTGATGCACGTATGTTTCTTGATCTGGGATCTACTCACTCCTATGTGTCCTCGTACTTTGCTTTGAGGTTTAGTCGACATCCCGAGCTATTGAATGGCCCTTTTCTAGTTGTTACTCCTGTTGGAGAGTCTCTATTAGCCAAATACGTGTATCGTGCTTGTCAGATTCGGGTTGAGGGTAGATATATTCTATTTGACCTTATTGTACTTGATATGATTGACTATGACATGCTGATGGGAATGGATTGGTTATCTTCTTGCTATGCTATCGGCGATTGTCATGCAAAGATAGTCAAGTTTGAGATACCAAACGAACCTAGTTTTGTTCTAAAAGGGGGTCAGGTCCCAGAGACTTGCAAAATTATATCTTTTATGAAGGCTCAACGACTTCTGAAGAAAGGTTGTTTGGGTCTCTTAGCTATTGTAAATGAAACAAGAAAGGAAACAACTAGTATAGAAAATGTTCCACTAGCGAGAGAATTTTTTGATGTATTTCCTGAGGATTTACCAGGATTGCCTCCAGTGTGAGAAATAGATTTTGGTATTGATTTTCCACCTGGCACACATCCCATATCAATACCGTCATATCGACGGCACCAACAGAGTTGAAGGAGCTAAAACAACAACTACAGGATTTGTTAGATAAGGGTTTTATTAGATCGAGTATATCTCCACTAGGTGCACCAGTATTATTCGAAAAGAAGAAAGATGGATCCCCGAGAATGTGAATTGACTATAGGAAGTTGAACTAGATAACAATACGCAATAAATGTCCTTTTCCTCGTATAGATGGCATGTTTGATCAGTTACAAGGAGCTGCCCACTTTTCAAAGATTGACCTTCGTTCTGGTTATCATCAACTTAGAATCAAAGATGAAAATATTTCTAAGACTACTTTCAGAACTCGATACGGGCACTATGAATTTCTTATGATGCCTTTCGGACTAACTAATGCTCCAGTTGCATTCATGGATTTAATGAATAGGGTGTTCAAGTCATTTCTGGATAGATTTGTAATAGTACTTATTGATGATATCATGATATATTCTCGTAGCCAAGGAGAATACGAGAATCATCTCAGGGCTGTGTTGCAGACATTGCGAGAACATCGGCTTTATGCTAAGTTCTCAAAGTGTAAATTTTTGCTAGACTCTATATCATTTCTGGGGCATGTTGTATCCAAAGATGGAATTATGGTAAATCCTAAAAAGACTGAAGCTGTGCAAATATGGCCCAGACCTACTTCTCCTACAGAGACTCGTAGCTTTTTAGGCTTAGCAGGCTATTGCAGGCATTTTGTGCAGAATTTCTCCAGAATATAGCGCCACTGACCAAGCTAACACAGAAAAATGCAAAGTTTCAGTGGATGAAGGAATGTGAGCAGAGCTTTCAGAAACTCAAAATGTGTCTGACACCTACACCAATATTAGCTTTACCATAAGGTTTTGGAGGATTTACAGTATTCTATGATGCGTCGAGGGTGGGATTAGGAAGTGTTCTCATGCAAAATGGTCGCTTTATAGCTTATGCTTCTAGACAATTGAAAAAGCACGAGCAAAACTGTCGTACACATGATTTGGAGATGGCTGCAGTGGTATTTGCTCTAAAAATTTGAAGGCACTATCTATATGGCAAAACTTATGAGATTTATACTGACCATAAAGGTCTGAAGTATATCTTTCAGCAGAAAGATCTGTATCTTCGGTAGCATCCGTGGATGGAACTACTCAAAGACTATTATTGTTGTATTTTGTATCATCCTGGAAAAGACAATATGGTGGCTGATGCATTGAGCAGAAAATCTATGGGGAGTTTGGCACATATAGCTCCGGTAAAGAGAATTTTGGCCAAAGATATTCAAAGACTAGAAAATATAGGTATCAAATTTAGTGTCAGAAATTCAGAGGCATTGTTGGCTTGTGCTCAGGCTAAGTCTTCATTAGTGGAGCGCATTAAGGCCACCCAATATGAGGATGAGCGATTATGCAGAGATGAGGCCTTAGCTGGTAAAAGCAAGGATATAACTGTTGAAAGTGATGGTGTGCTTCAAATGGGGGACAGGCTATGTGCAGAAAACGTAGATGGGTTGAGACATTCTATTCTTGAAGAATCCCACAACTCTAAATACACCATACATCCTGGATCTACAAAAATGTACCATGACCTGAAGCAATTTTATTGGTGGAAGGTATAAAGAAATGCGTTGCTAACTTTGTTTCAAGTTGTTTGACTTGTAAGCAGGTCAAGGCTGAGCATCAGCAACCTATAGGATTTTTACAACAACTTGAGATTCCAGAGTGGAAATGGAAAAGAATTACTATGGATTTTGTCACCCGTCTACCACGAACCCTTAGAGGTGATGATTCAGTGTGGGTAATTGTAGATCGACTGACAAAATCAGCATAGATATGGTGGAGTGAGGTATGCATAGATATTTATGAACAAAATTGTACAACTTCATGGAGTTCCAGTATCCATCATCTCTGATAGAGGATCACAGTTCATTTCACACTTTTGGAAATCTTTTCAAGAAGAATTGGGTACGCGAGTAGATCTTAGTACTGCATTTCATCCACAGACAGACGGGCAGTCTGAATAAACTATATAGATCTTGGAGGATATGGTGAGAGCTTGCATTCTTGAGTTTGGAGGTAGTTGGGACACTTATCTACCTTTATCTGAATTTGCTTACAACAATAGCTTCCAGTCCAGTATTCAAATGGCACCGTACGAAGCATTGTATGGTAGAAGATGTCGTTCTCCTATCGGATGGTTTGAAGCTGGTGAGACTAAATTATTGGGACCTGACTTAGTACAAGAAGCTATGGACAAAGTCAAGTTGATCAGACAAACACTGCTTACAGCACAAAGCAGACAAAAGTCTTATGCTGATAAGAGAAGAAGAGATTTAGTGTTCACAATTAGAGAAAAAGTGTTCCTACGAGTCTCTCCTATGAAAGGTGTGATGTGGTTTGGTAAAAGAGGCAAGTTGAGCCCCAAGTTTATAGGACCGTATGAGATACTAGACTGAGTAGGACCGGTGGCTTGTCGTTCGGCACTTCCTCCTGAGTTATCCTTTATTCATCCAGTTTTTCATGTTTCAATGCTAAGGAAATGTATCAGACTCATCTCAGGTGCTTGAAGCACCTGCTATACCGCTTGATGAGTAGTTGTTTTACGAAGAGGAACCGATGGCAATTGTTGATAGACAAGTAAGAAAGCTATGGTCAAAGGAAATTGTGTTCATTACAGTTTTATGGAGAAATCATACTGTTGAAGAAACTAACTATAAAAAAAGGAAGTAAGAATTGAAACTAAAGGGCTGAAGCCCATTAATATATCTGACAAAGTTTTAAGGGTTTAGAAAGCAAAGCTTTCGGAAGGAAACGTGAAAGCTTCAAAATGGAAAAAAAAAAGCAGCGAAAGAAAGAAAGACAAAAGAAAGAAGAAGAAGAAGAAGAAGAAGAAGAAAGCTTTGGACAAAGGCTTTAAGAAGAATTGGGAGTTGAAATTGAAAGTATAAAGTTTTCCTTTGGCTCAAGAGGCTAACCTTCTTCTTCTCATCTGTTGAATTATTTCACTACATCTATGCAATTTCATGTAGTACAAATGAATTCCATATCAAATTTCTTTTATATGAAAAATATATATAATTACTATGGATAATAAGGCTATAAAGGTTTGGTTTAAGCAGTGATAGGTCTAATTTTAGAGGAATATATTATACCAAATAGTTTGAAATTAATAGAATTATGGACTAGTTCTATGATTAAATATAAATCCACAAATTAAGACTCAAACATGAACCCCGATGATTGGGTATTCTAAATTAGCTATGAATTAGCCTAAACAAGGGAATTAACATGAGACCGATATTATGCCATTATAGATTGAATTGGAGGAAGTTCTACGAATTGCTCGAGGTGAAGCATTTGGTATTTCGGCACGAGTACTGTGAGTAGTAATATTACCGCAATTTGTGTTTTCATAACTTGCATGATTTACACATGATTTTTAATATGAATATGTTACCGATTATTTTGAGTTGCATGTGGGATAAATCTTTTACTCGATATGATACCGAAATAGTTATTTGAGTTGATTACCGTGGTTTTAAATATTTACGTTATCACTAAATCTATTCTTGAATTTACTGGTATCGAAATGAAATTATATGATTTGATAAGAATCGAAATGCCCTATTGTAACGACCCAGCCGGTCGTTCCGTGAGATTAGCCATGTTTCCCTCATTTCGGCTTTGTCATGTGTTATTTAACCTAATTATGTTGTGTTGGGTCATTTGGTTCGGGTTTGGAGTGGTCGTGGTGAGAAAAGAGACACTTAGTCTCTTTAGTTGGCCTTATGGTTAGAAAAGTCAATCGAAAGTTGACTATTACGTAAACGACCTCGGAATGTGAATTTTATAGCCCGGATAGCTTCGTTAGGTGATTTAGTACTTAGGAGTGTGTTCGGAATGTGGTTTTAATGTCCGAAGTAGAATTAGGCTTAAAATGGCGAAATTGAGTTTTTGGCGATTTTTGGTTGGCAATGAAAAATAGGCTATCGGGGTCAGAATGGAATTACGGAAGTTGGCAAGTGTAATATCAGTATATCTCAGTAAAATTCTCAGTAACACCAGTTTGAAAACGAAGTAAATCATAGTTCGAAAACTTAGTAAAATCCTCATAAAACTGCCCCTCAGGCTAAAAGTCATTTCTCGTAACCATTGCCCATCAGGCATCCTCACAGTCACTCAGTATCAGCCCGTCAAGCATCCTCACCATCACTCAATATCAGCCCATCAGGCATCCTCACAGTTACTCAGTATCAGCCCATCAGGCATCCCCACAGTCACTCAGTATCAGCCCATCAGGCATCACTCATTAGGTACCTGCACACACTGGGGGTGTGTACAGACTCCGGAGGGGCTCCTACAGCCCAAGAGCTATAACAAGCCACATCATAGCATAAATTTCTCACAATATAGGTCTGCAGCCTCACTCATATCATAGCATCCTTACAATATAGGCCCGCAGCCTCACTTAGTCAGACACCCTCAATTTGCCCTTCAGGCCATAAATATACCGGGTTCTCGATCCCTTGACAATGTTTCATTTTCAAGAAATAGTTTCAAAATACTCTGAGTGTCAAAACAATTATCAAGGAAAGACTAAGTGAAAATCATAACATATCAAGTGAGGAAAAACAGTAAAAATAGTCCCGAGGGGTAAACAGATCGGCACTAGACCCAAACATGACTTACAGCCCAGATCATATCAAAATATATCAATACTATTAATCATAGGCTTAAAATCAGTTTCGCAACTCAATAGTTTCCAAAAAGGGAATATATTTCCAAAGTTCCAATCTTTGCATTCCAAAACTCGTGAAAGAGTGCATAGTCCGGGGTTTCATACCCTCAGGACATGATTTAAAGACATTACTTACCTCAAAACTAGCCTGGAAACTATTTTGCAACACGCTTTCCTCTCGTATCAACTTCCGAAGGCTCCAAATCTACCAAGTTCAGATTTTTATCATCAATTTATGCTTAAGGAATAAATTCCAATCGAAAAATATCAAATTTAGCTCAAAACCCCGAAATTGGTCAAAACCCGACCCCGGGCCCGTATCCTGAAACTCAGAAATTTTATATAAAACTATTGTTCATCATCTCACGATTCCGTACATATAAACAACACTAAAATCGGAGTTTGTTTGACCCCTCAAACCAATCCCTAATGGTCTCATAATCTCAAGCCCTAAACCCATCATTTTCTACTGATTTTTCTGAATTTAACACTGAGTTTTGTTCTATAATCATCCATAAATGAGTTTTAAGGTCCAAAACACTTACCTCTATGAAGAACACTGATTTCCCACTTCAAAAATTTCCCGCAAAGCTCTCTGTCCGTACAAAAAATGGTGTAAAAAGGGATTAAGTCGCGGAGGGTTTATTTTAATATTGTCCAGGGGTTTCCGCACCTGCGATCCCCTAACCGCACCTGCGACCTCCTCGCACCTGCGACCCATTACTCGCTCCTGCGAGCCCGCACCTGCGGTCAAACTTATGCAGGTGCGGTTACACCAGCACCAGCAGCTGCATTGCTGCAATTTCCAAGATCAAACCTCTGTTAAGCACCCGAATTCAATCTCGAGCCCCTCGGGACCCCAACCAAACATACTAACACGTCACATATGATCATTCAAACTTATTTGCACTCTCAAAACACTAAATATAACTTCAAAACACCAAAATCACATCGGATTCAAGCCTAAGAACTTTCAATTTTCTAAAAATCCACCAATGATGCCGAAACTATCCAAAATAACTCCAATTGACCTGAAATTTTGCAGACCCATCAAAAATGATATTACGAACATGTTCCCACTGTCAGAATTCCATTTTGACACGGATAGCCTATATTCCACTGCCGACCGGAAATCATCAAAACTAACTTTCGCCAATTCAAGCCTAATTCTACACCGGACATCACAAAATTATTCTGCACACACTCCTAAGTCCCAAATCACTTAACGAAGCTATCCAAGTCATAAAATCCGCATTCCGATGTCGTTTACCAATAAGTCAACTCTCAGTTGACTTTTCCCATTTTAAGGTTATTTTTAAAGGTTAAATGACTGAACTCTCACTACAATCATTCGATTTCAAGCCTATCGACTCTAACATATCAATAACAGAATAACCAACCTATAAAAAGTCAATAACAGCAATTATAATGCAGTTTCTACGTAACGACAGACCGGGTCGTCACATTCTCCCCCTCTTAAACAAACGTTCATCCTGAAATGGGTCTAGAAACATACCCGAAGTCTCAAACAAGTGGGGATATTTGCTCTGCATCTGCCGCTCGGTCTCCCAAGTAGCCTCCTTCACTGGCTGACCTCTCCATTGTACCTTTACTGATGTTATATCCTTAGATCTCAACTTTCTGACCTCGCGAGCTAAAATAGCTACTGGCTCAACCTCATATGACATATTACCCTCGAGTTGAATTGTGCTGAAGTCTAACACATGAGACGGGTCACCAACATATTTTCTGAGCATCGACACATGAAATACCGGATGAACACTCGATAGACTGGGTGGCAAGGCAAGTCTATAAGCCACATGTCCAACCTTCTGAAGCACCTCAAAAGGACCAATAAACTGTGGACTTAACTTTCCTCTCTTTCTGAACCTCATAACACCCTTCATGGGTGATACCTTCAGCAGTACCTTATCACCTTCCATAAAAGACACATCTCGAACCTACCGGTCCGCATAACTCTTCTTTCTAGACTGCGCCATGCGAAGTCGCTCCTGAATCAACTTCACATTCTCCAACGCATCCTGAATCAAATTTGTGCCCAATAACTTAGCCTCACCAGGCTCGAACCAACCAACCAGAGATCTACACCTCCTACCATATAAATCCTCATACGGGGCCATCTGAATACTGGACTGGTTGTTGTTATTATATGCAAACTCCATTAATGGCAGAAACTGGTCCCATGAACCACCAAAATCAATCACACAAGCCCGTAACATATCCTCCAAAATCTGAATAGTCCGCTCCGACTGCCCGTCGATCTGCGGGTGAAATGCAGTGCTCAACTCTACATCAGTACCCATGCCTCTCTGTATGGTGCTCCAAAACTAAGATGTGAACTTTGTACCTATGTCAGAAATGATAGAAACCGGAACTTCGTGTAATCGGACAATCTCCTTAATGTAAATACTAGCGAATTTCTTTGAAGTATAAGAAGTACTAACAAGAATGAAATGCGCGGACTTGGTCAATCTATCCACAATGACCCAAATAGCATCAAAACCCTTCGAAGTCCGTGGAAGCCCAACTACAAAGTCCATAGTAATCTGCTCCCACTTCCACTCCGAAATATCTAACCTCTGAAGTAAACCAGCTGGTCTCTGGTGCTCGTACTTGACCTGCTGGCAGTTGAGACACCGTGCTACATACTCAACAATATCTCTCTTCATCCGCCTCCACCAATACTGCTGTTTCAGATCCTGGCACATCTTCGCAACACCCGGATGAATAGAATACCGCGAACCGTGAGCCTCTGCTAATATACACTCTCAAATACCATCCATATTGGGCACGCAAATACGGCCCTACATTCTCATAACTCCTTCATCACCAATAGTCACATCCCGGGCATCACCCGGACGAACTCTATCCTGAAGAACTAATAAGTGGCGGTCATAATACTGGCGAGCTTTAATCTGATCATAAAGAGAAGACCGGGAAGCCATGCTAGCTAACACCCGCGGAGGGTCTGACAAATCCAATCTCACCAACTGACCACGGTTGCTCTGCTACTGAAAGGTAAGCTAGACTCCCCAAACTCTTGGATCTGCGACTCAAGGCATCAGCCACTACATTGGCCTTCCCCAGGTGATACAAAATAGTAAGATCATAATCCTTGAGAAGCTCTAACCATCTCCTCTGATGCAAATTCAAGTCCTTCTGTCTTAGCAGATACTTCAAGCTACGATGATCAGTGGAAATCTCACACTGTACCCCATACAAGTAATGCCGCTAAATCTTTAAAGCATGAACAATGGAAGACAACTCAAGATCGTGCACTAGGTAATTCTTCTCGTGCAATTTCAACTGTCTCGACGCGTAGGCAATCACCCTACCGTCCTGCATCAACACCGCTCCCAAACCAACTCTAGAAGCATCACAATAGACTGTGTAAGAACCCGAACTAGTAGGCAACACCAAAACCGGAGCTCTGGTAATTGCTGACTTGAGATTATGAAAGATCTCCTCACACTCGTTGTACCATCTTAATGGGGCACCCTTTTGGGTCAATCTAGTCAATGGTGAAGCAATAGAAGAGAATCCCTCCAAAAAATGACGGTAATATCCCGCTAAACCAAGGAAACTTCGAATCTTTGTAGCTGAGGACGGTCTGGGCCAACTCTGCACCGCCTCAATCTTCTTCAGATCAACCTGAATACCCTTACTAGACACCACGTTCCCCAAGAAAGCTATTGAACTAAGCCAAAACTCACATTTGGAGAATTTTGCATAAAGCTTCTCCTCCCTCAATCTCTGTAACATAATCCTCAAGTGCTGAGCATGCTCTTCCTAGCTACGGGAATAAACCAGGATGTCATCAATGAATACAATGACGAACGAGTCAAGGTAAGGCTGAAACACGTTGTTCATCAATTGCATGAACGCGGCTGGGGCATTGGTCATCCCACATGACATAACCAGAAACTCATAATGACAGTATCTGGTCCTGAAAGCAGTCTTCGGAATGTCAGAATCCCGAATCTTCAGCTGGTGATACCCAGACCTTAAGTCAATCTTGGAGAACACCTTAGCTCCCTGAAGCTGATCAAATAAGTCATCAATACGAGGTAAAGCATACCGATTCTTCACCATAACCTTATTCAGTTGTCTATAATCAATGCACATACGCATGGAGCCATCCTTCTTTTTCACAAATAACGGCAGCACACCCCAAGGTGACACACTAGGTCGGATGAACCCCATATCTAAGAGTACCTGAAGCTGCTCCTTCAATTTTTTCAACTTTGTTGGTGCCATACGGTAAGGTGGAATAGAAATAGGCTGAGTGTCGGGCACCAAGTCAATACCAAAATCAATATCCCTGTCAGGTCGCATGCCTGGCAAGTCTGCAGGAAATACGTCCGAAAAATAATGGACTACCGGAATAGAATTAACACATGGAGTCTCACTACTAACATCCCTCACAAAAGCAAGATAGGACTCACACCCTTTTTCAACCATACGCTGAGCCTTTAAATAAGAAATCACTCTGCTAGGCACGTTCTTTATAGACCCTCTCCACTCAACTCTCAGAATTCCTGGTGTAGCTAGGGTCACGGACTTAGTGTGACAATAAAGGATAGAATGACATGGTGATAACCAATCCATGCCTATAATTATATCAAAATCAACCATACTGAGTAACATCAAGTCCACACGGGTCTCCAGACCCCCATTAGATATAAGACATGACCGATACACACGGTCCACAACAATAGTATTGCCCACCGGAATCAAAACATGAATAGACGTAAATAAAGACTCACGGGGGATATTCAGGAAGTAGGAAAAATAAGATGAAACATACAAGTACGTGGAACCAGGGTCAAATAATGCCAAGGCATCAGTGTGACAAACTGAAATAGTACATGTAATCACCGCATCGGATGCCATCACATCAGGCCTAGCCAGAGGTGCATAGATACGTGGATGGCCTGCATCTACTCGACCTCGCCTCTAGCTGGATGACCACCCCCTAGCTGCCTGGGTAGGTGGTGAAGTGACTGGGCTGAAGCTGAGGGCTAAACCCTCTGTTGCGATGAACTACTAGGACGACAGGGACACTGCCTCCACTCATGTCCGAACTCTCCACCCTCATAATAACTACCTGGAGCTGGAGATGAAAACTGACGAGAACTTCTGCCACCATGATAACCACCAGACCAACCCCGCATAGAAGAACCATGATAAGATGATGCTCGGGCGGAGCTTTGAACTAGAAGGGCACTAACATATGAACGCCCCTGATGAGAATTGCAAGGACCCTGCCCCGATAATACACCACTGTAAGATGGGCGAGCTGGCTGTGGAGGTCTAAATGGACGACCTCTACTAGACTGAAATTTCCCTCTGGGAGGAGCACCACTGAAGCTACCTGATCCCCGAGGCCTCTTAGCCTCCCTCTCCTCATGCTCCTTCATGCGAACCGACTCAATGTTCCGAGCTATATCTACAACCTGCTCAAACGTGGCTCTAGACACCCTCTCTCTAGTCATCAAAATTCGAAGCTGATATGTGAGACCATCCACGAATCTCCTGATATGCTCCCTGTCA
The DNA here is from genome assembly GCA_005239525.1 of Nicotiana knightiana. Taxonomy (NCBI): domain Eukaryota; kingdom Viridiplantae; phylum Streptophyta; class Magnoliopsida; order Solanales; family Solanaceae; genus Nicotiana; species Nicotiana knightiana. The sequence goes on along the minus strand of ML407606.1, from coordinate 4,172 downwards.
GTGGGGACTAAATCTGAAGCATGTCTGGCCAACTCCGAATACCTCATCTCATACTGGGTAACTGATAACTCTCCCTGGCGCAGCTGCTCAAACTGCCTGCGTTTCTCCTCTCTATGGGACTGAGGAAAATATTTCTCCAAAAAGATCGTGGAGAACTGCTGCCAGGTGAGCGGTGTTGAACCAACTGGCCTACGCCTCTTGAATCATTCCCACCAAGTAAAAGCAGCACCCCCAAACTGAAATGTAGCAAATGAGACCCCACTGGTCTCCAAAATACCCGCAGTACGTAGTATCCTCTGGCACTTATCTAGAAACCCTTGGGCATCCTCGTCCTCTGTACCGATGAAGGTCGGAGGCTGAAGTCTGTTGAACCTCTCAAATCTGTGTTGCTCATCCTCAGGCATAGTAGGGACCACATAACCCTGAACCGAAGCAACTGGCTGATCTGGGGCTGCTTCCAGTGCTTGAACACCTCGTACAACTGGCTCAGGTTCCCGGGCAGTTGGAGTCTGATTGTCTCTCCCGACCTGAGCTGCATTGGCAGTAGTGGTCATAGCCACTGCCTGAGCTAAAGTGGGACACACCGTCAATATCAGAGCCAGGGTCTCCTGAAGACCCGGAATAACAATAGGCACATCAGGTGCCTGATCCTGTCCCGCTGGAGCAACGTCGGCGTGAACCTGATCCTGAACGATAAGGGGATCCTGTGGCACTGTCCCGACTGCTGCACGGGTAGGTCCCCCAGCTCTACCACGGCCCCGACCCCTTTTGGGTCTAGCTGGTGCCTGGTCACCCTGATCGTTATTGCGTGTCCTCGCCATCTGTGAGAGAATGAAACAACATAAGTTTAGATTTCAAGAATCAATAGATTGGCATGAAAGATTTCAGAAATATATAGATGTTTCCTAAGAGTTCTGCAGCCTCTCAAAGATAAGTACATACGTCTCTATACTGATCCGCAAGACTCTACTGAACCTGCCCATGACTGTTGAGTTCTATGTAACCTAGAGCTCGGATACCAACTTGTCACGACCCAAATCCTAACAGACTGTGATGGCGCCTATTGTGAAACTAGACTAGCCAACCATCTGTATACTACGCATTTGTTCAATTATAAAAGTTCACAATTTAAAAATTAGTAGCAACCATAGCATAGAAATAATTTATTTAAGTCTTAACGCCCCAATAATAATCTAAACAACTCTCTCAAGACTGGAGTCAAGATGGTCACGAGCATCTACGAAATAAAACTAACTCTAGTAATGTCTTAAATAAAGTCTAGGAATGAAATGCTAAAACTAAATAAGGAAGGGAAATGGAGAAGCTGTGGACGCTGGACATCTACCTCGAAATCTCGTATCTGCTACTAACGAACTGAGACAGCTACTGCTCCGGGTCGTCACCTGGATCTATGCACAGAGGCACAGGGAGTAATGATGAGTACGCCAACTCAGTAGTAATGAAAATAAATCACAGTCTGAGAAATATAAAACACACAGTACAGATACACAATTTCACAAAACCAGTAAAACACCAAGTCACCATGTAGTATTCATCAAATAATAAGTTCGAAATCAGTTTCCAGAAATCCTTTCAAAACAAGTGTAATATCAGTATATCTCAGTAAAATTCTCAGTAACACCAGTTTAAAACGAAGTAAATCATAGTTTGAAAACTTAGTAAAATCCTCATAAAACTGCCCCTCGGGCTAAAAGTCATTTCTCGTAACCATTGCCCATCAGGCATCCTCACCATCACTCAATATCAGCCCATCAGGCATCCTCACAGTCACTCAGTATCAGCCCGTCAAGCATCCTCACCATCACTCAATATCAGCCCATCAGGCATCCTCACAGTCACTCAGTATCAGCCCGTCAAGCATCCTCACCATCACTCAATATCAGCCCATCAGGCATCCTTACAGTCACTCAGTATCAGCCCATCAAGCATCCTCACAGTCACTCAGTATCAGCCCATCAGGCATCACTCATTAGGTACCTGCGCTCACTTGGGGTGTGTACAGACTTCGGGGGGGCTCCTACAGCCCAAGTGCTATAACAAGCCACATCATGGCATAAATCGCTCACAATATAGGCCCACAGCCTCACTCATATCATAGCATCCTCACAATATAGGCCTGCAGCCTCACTCAGTCAGACACCCTCAATTTTCCCTTCAGGCCATAAATATACCGGGTTCTCGACCCCTTGACAGTGTTTCATTTTCAAGAAATAGTTTCAAAATACTCTGAGTGTCAAAACAATTATCAAGAGTGAAAATCATAACATATCAAGTGAGGAAAAACAGTAAAAACAACCTCGAGGGGTAAACAGATCAGCACTAGGCCCCAAACATGGCTTACAGCCCAGATCATATCAAAATATATCAATACTATTAAGCATAGGCTTAAAATCGGTTTCGCAACTCAATAGTTTCCTAAATAGGGAATATATTTCCAAGGTTCCAATATTTGCATTCCAAAACCCATGAAAGGGTGCATAGTCTGGGTCCCGAAACTCAAAAATTTCTTTACAAACTCTGCTTCATCATCTCACGAGTCCGTACATATAAAGAACGCTAAAATCGGAGTTCGTTTGACCCCTCAAACTAATCCCTAAAGGTCTCATAATATCAAGCCTAAACCCACCTTTTTCTACTAATTTTCATGAATTTAACACTGATTTTATGTTCTATAATCATCCATAAATGAGTTTTAAGGTCCAAAACACTTACCTCTATGAACAACACTGAGAGGGTGCTATCCGTGATCGCGTGTGTGTTTCTGCGATCGCATAAGAAATACGGGGAGGCTGGTTTGTGCTTCGCGATTGCGAGGCTATTTCCGCGATCGCAGTGGAGGCTTATCTGGGCAGAATGTATTAGTTCATAACGAGGGTTTAGTCCATATTTTCAAAAACCATTAGAGAGCTCGGGAAAAGGTGAAATTTGAGGAGGTTTTCAGTGGAGTAATTGGGGTAAGTATTATTCACTCACATTTGGGTTAATTCCATGATTTAGTCTTGATTTTCATCATTTAATTTGAGAAATTAGAGTAGAAATTGATGGATTAGAGCTTGAAGTTCTAGACCTTGATTTGACGAATTGAGGGGCCATTTATTGTCGGATTTTGGTGTATTTGGTATGTATGAACTAGTGAGAGTGTAAAACTTCTAGTTTTATAATTTTTATCGAATTTCGAGACATGGTATCGGGGGTCGGGTTTGGTCAATTTCGGGATTTTTGGTTGAATTTGATAATTTTCGAGTGGGCTTCATTCCTTAGCATATATTAATGATGTAAATCTGATTTTTGGTAGACTTGGAGCAATCAGAGGCCGAGCCTAGAGGCAAAGGCATTGAGGGCTATGATTTTAGCCGGTTTTGAGGTAAGTAACGTTTCCAAACTTGGTTCTGAGGGTTTGAAACCCCGAACTATATGCTATATGATTATGATTAAAGTGACGCACATGCCAAGTGACGGGCGTGCGGGTGTACACCGAGTGATTTGTGGCCTAGCTCATCCCATGGCACTGTCTGTGTGAGAGCCCTGAGCACTATGTGCATTTCCACATTGTTGATACATTGGCATGTAGAGTACTGAGATATACCTGGGTTATTTATCATATCGGTCATATACTATTTTCATTATTTGTTGAAACTGTGAGCATACCTAAATTTTGTGTATTGTTTTCATTACAATTATTGAGGTTTAGTCCGTCACTACCTCTCAGCTCGTAGTTTGGGTTCGTTACTTCTGATTTGGTGTAATCACGTTACCCCCTGCACCATGTGTGCAGATCCAGGTACAGCGGGACCTGGTAGTGGTTTCTGAGCTGCAATCGGAGTTCCTTGGGGCATCGAGGTATCAGTTGGCGATTGCATCCTTGATTATCTCCTTCTCTATCCACCTGTCATATTTACTTATTTCAGACAACTCTGTATCGAATCTGTATTTTGATATTTTGATGTAGTAGCTCATGACTCAGTGACACTAGATCTAGGTTCGGGTTTTCTCTTACTTATGTCATTCAATGATGATTAAAACTCTTAAATGTTTTTTTAAAATACGAGACTTTTGCTGGAAATATAATGGATTTTCTGAACATACCTGTTGTCACACCTCCTTTTTCCTACACAGGGTTGGAAGTGGGAGTTTTTCCATTTAAAGTGACA
>ML407605.1:39762-49848 GCA_005239525.1 Nicotiana knightiana | reverse complement strand
GCTCTGTACCAAGGCGTCCGGCCTGGACCATGGCAGGCGATAATAGAGGCACGACTGACGGAATTCCAGTTTAATTGCCATAAAATGCCAAAAAATGTAACTTGATCATTTAGAAGCGTTGGTTATGGTTCCTTGGATCGTATTTGATGTCCACGACAAATATCATACGATCCGGTGCCGTCTCTGCACCAAGGCGTCCGGCTNTCCAGTTTAATTGCCATAAAATGCCAAAAAATGTAACTTGATCATTTCGAATCGTTGGTTATGGTTCCTTGGGTCATATTTCATATCCCAGAAAATATCATGTGACCCGGTACCGGCTCCGTACCAAGGCGTCCGGCCAGTACCAAGGTAGGCGATAATACAGTAACGAGTTGTGGAATTCCCGTTTAATTGCCATAAAGTGCAAAAAAATGAAACTTGATCATTTCGAAGCATTGGTTATGGTTCCTTGTGTCGTATTTGATGTCCCGGAGAAATATCATGCCACAATCCACGCTGGTCCATGCCCCGAGTCGATCGGCAGACCGGCTCAACATCATTCCACATCCGACCGGGGCGCATCGCCAGCCCCTATCCGCTTCCCTCCCAAAGATTTCAAGCACTCTTTGACTCTCTTTTCAAAGTGCTTTTCATCTTTCCCTCGCGGTACTTGTTCTCTATTGGTCTCTCGCCCGTATTTAGCCTTGGACGGAATTTCCAATTTAATTGCCGTAAAATGCCAAAAAATATAACTTGATCATTTCGAGGCGTTGGTTATGGTTCCTTGTGTTGTATTTGATGTCTCGGACAAAGATCATGAGATTTGGTACTGGCTCTGTACCAAGGAATCCGACCTGGACCATGGCAGGCGAGAATACAGGCATGACTGGCGGAATTCAAGTTTAATTGCAAAAAAAATGCCAAAATATGTAACTTGATCATTTCAAAGCGTTGGTTATGGTTCCTTGGGTCATATTTGACTTTCCAGACAAATATCATGTGATTCGGTACCGACTACGTACCACGGCGTCCGGCATGTACCATGGCAGGCAATAATGCAGGCACGTCTGGCGGAATTCCAAATTAATTGCCATAAAATGCCAAACAATGTAACTTGATAATTTCGAAGCGTTGGTTATGGTTCCTTGGGTCGTATTTGATGTTTCGGATAAATATCATGCGATCCGGTACCGGCTCCGTATAAAGGCGTCCGGCCTGGACCATGGCAGGCGATAATACAGGCACGCATGGCGGAATTCCAGTTTAATTGCATAAAATTCCAAAAATGTAACTTGATCATTTCGAAGCGTTGGTTATTGTTCCTTGGGTCGTATTTGATGTCCCGGACAAATATCATGCGATCCGGTACCGGCTTCGTACCAAGGCATCCGGCCTGGACCATGGCAGGCGATAATACTGGCACGACTGGTGGAATTCCAGTTTAACTACCATAAAATGCAAAAAAATGTAACGTGATCATTTTGAAGCATTGGTTATGGTTCTTTGGGTCGTGTTTGATTTCTCGGACAAATATCATGCGATCCGATGCCGACTACATACGAAGGCGTTCGGCCTAGACCACGTGAGGCGATAATACAGGCACGACTGGTGGAATTCCAGTTTAATTGCCAGAAAATGCCAAAAAAAGCAACTTGATCTTTTCGAAGCGTTGTTTATGGTTCCTTGGGTAGTATTTGATGTCCCATAAAAATATTATGCGATCCGGTACATGCTCCGTACCAAGGCGTCCGGCCTAGACCATGGAAGGCGATAATACAGGCACGACTGGCGAAGTTCCAGTTTAATTGCCATAAATGCCATAAAATGTAACTTGATTATTTCGAAGCCTTAGTCATGGTTCCTTGGGTCGTATTTGATGTCCCGGAGAAATATCGTGTGATCCGATACCGGCCCCGTACCAAGGCATCCGGGCTGGACCATGGCAGCCGATAATACAGGCACGACTGGCGGAATTCCAGTTTAATTGCCTTAAAATACCAAAAAATGTAACTTGATCATTTCGAAGCTTTAGTTATGGTTCCTTGGGTCGTATGTGATGTCCCGAAAAAATATCATGCGATCCGGTACCGGCTCCATAAAAAGGCGTCCGGCCGGGACCATGGCAGGCGATAATACATGCATGACTGGCGGAATTCCAGTTTAACTGTCATAAAATGCAAAATAATGTATCGTGAACATTTCATAGCGTTGGTTATGGTTCCTTGGTTCGTATTTGATGTCCAGGAGAAATGTCATGTGATCCGGTACCGGCTTCGTACCAAGGCGTCCGGCCTGGACTATGGTAGGCGATAATACATGCACGACTGGCGGAATTCCAGTTTAATTGCCATAAATTGCCAAAAAATGTAATTTGATCATTTCGAAGTGTGTGTTTTGGTTCCTTGGGTCGTGTTTGATGTCCCGGAAAAATATCATGCTTTCCGGTACCGTCTCCGTACCAAGGCGTCCGGCCTGGACCATGGCAGGGGATAATACTGGCACGACTGGCGGAACTCCAGTTTAATTGCCATAAAATGCATAAAAATGCAACTTGATCATTTACAAGCATTGGTTGTGGTTACTTGGGTTCTATTTGATGTCCCGGACAAATATCATGTGATCCGGTAATGGCTCCGTACCAAGGCGTCCGGTCTGGACCATGGCAGGCGATAATACAGGCAAGACTGGCGGAATTCCAGTTTAATTTGCCATAAACATCAAAAAAATATAACTTTATCATTTCGAAGCGTTGGTTATGGTTCCTTGGCTAATATTTGATGTCCCGGACAAATATCATGCGATCCGATACCGGCTCCATACCAAGGCGTCCAGCCTGGACCATGGCAAGCGATAATACATGCACGATTGGTGGAATTCCAGTTTAATTGCCATAAAATGCCAGAAAATGTAACTTGATCATTTCGAAGCATTGGTTATGGTTCCTAAGGTCGTATTTTATGTCCCGGACAAATATCATGCGATCCGGTACCGGCTCCGTACCAAGGATATATCATGAGATTTGGTACCGGCTCCGTAACGAGGAGTCCGACCTGGACCATGGCAGGCGATAATACATGCACGACTGGCGAAATTAAAGTTTAATTGCCATAAAATGCCAAAAAAAGTGACTTGATCATTTCGAAGCGTTGGTTATGGTTACTTGGGTCATATTTGATGTCCCGGACAAATATCATGCGATTCAGTACTGGCTATGTACCACGGCGTCCGGCCTGGACCATGTCAGGCGATAATACAGGCACGACTCACAGAATTCCAGTTTAATTGCCATAAAATGTCAAAAATGTAACTTGACCATTTCGAAGAGTTAGTTATGGTTCCTTGGGTTGTATTTGATGTCCCAGAAAATTATCATGCGATTCGGTATCGGCTCCATACCAAGGCGTCCGGCCTGGACCGTGGATGGCGATAATACATGCACGACTTACGGAATTCCAATTTAATTGCCATAAAATTCCAAAAAATATAACTTGATCATTTCGAAGCGTTGGTTATGGTTCATTGGGTCGTATTTGATGTCCCAAAAAAATATCATGAGATCCGATATCCGTACCAAGGCGTCCGGCCTGGACCATGGCAGACGATAATACAGGCACGACTGGCGGAATTTCAATTTAATTGCCATAAAATGCCAAAAAAATGTAATTTGATAATTTCGAAGCATTAGTTATGGTTCCTTGGGTCGTATTTGATGTCCCGGAGAAATATCATGTGACCCGGTACCGGCTCCTTACCAAGGCGTCCGGTCTGGACCATGGCAGGCGATAATACAGGCACGACCGGCAAAATTCCAGTTTAATTGCTATAAAATGCCAAAAAATGTAACTTGATCATTTCGAAGTGTTATTTATGGTTCCTTGGGTCGTATTTGATGTCCCTGACAAATATCATGCTATCCGGTACCGGCTCCGTACCAAGGCGTCCAGTCTGGACCATGGTAGGCGATAATACAGGCACGACTGGCGGAATTGCAGTTTAATTGCCATAAAATGCCAAAAAATGTAACTTGATCATTTCGAAGCGTTGGTTATGGTTCCTTGAGTCGTATTTGATGTCCCGAAGAAATATCATGCGAAGCGTTGGTTATGGTTCCTTAGGTCATATTTCATGTCTCGGAATCATGAGATTCGGTACCCGCTCCGTACCAAGGAGTCCGACCTGGACCACGGCAGGCGATAATACAGGTATGAATGACGCAATTCCACTTTAATTGCTATAAAATGCCAAAAAATGTAACTTGATCATTTCGAAGTGTTGGTTATGGTTCCTTAGGTCATATTTGATATCCCGAACAAATATCATGCGATTCGGTACCGATTACGTACCACGGCGTCCGTCCTGGACCATGACAGGCGATAATACAGGCACGACTGACGGAATTCAAGTTTAATTGCCATAAAATGTCAAAAAATGTAACTTGATCATTTCGAAGCGTTGGTTATGGTCCTTGGGTTGTATTTGATCTCCCGGAAAAATATCATGTGATCCGGTAACGGCTCGGTACCAAGGCGTCCGGCCTGGACCATGGATGCGATAATAGAGGCACGACTAGCGGATTTCCAGTTTAATTGCCATAAAATTCCAAAAATTCTAACTTGATCATTACGAAGCATTGGTTATGAATCCTTGGGTTTCATTTGATGTCCCGGACAAATATCATGTGATTCGGTACCGGCTACGTACCAAGGCGTCCGGCCCGGACCATGGAAGGCGATAATGCAGGCACGACTTGGCGGAATTCTAGTTTAATTGCAGTAAAATGCCAAAAAATTAAATTGGAATTCAGCCAGTCATGCCTGTATTATCGCCTGCCATGGTCCAGGCCGAACACCTTAGTACGGAGCCAGTACCGGATCACATGATATTTGTCCCGGACAGCAAATACAACCCAAGGAACCATAACCATGTCTTCGAAATGATCAAGTTACATTTTTTGGCACTTTATGGCAATTAAATTGGAATTCCGCCAATCATGCCTGTATTTCGCCTGCCATGGTCCAGGCTGGACGTCTTGGTACGGAGCCGGTACCGGATCGCATGATAGTTTTCCGAGACATCAAATACGACCCAAGGAACCATAACTAACGCTTCAAAATGATCAAGTTACATTTTTTGGCATTTTATGGCAATTAAACTGGAATTCCGCCAGTCGTGCCTGTATTATTGCCTGTATTCTTCCCTACCATGGTCCAGGCCAGACTCCTTGTTACGGAGCCGGTTCCGGATCACATGATATTTTGTACGGGACATCAAATACGACCCAAGGAATGACAACCAACACTTCAAAATGATCAAGTTACATTTTTTGGCATTTTGTGGCAATTAAAATCAAATTCCGCCAGTCGTGCCTGTATTATCGTCTGCCATGGTCCAGGCTGGACGTCTTGGTATGGAGCCGGTACCGGATTGCATGATATTTGTCCGAGACATCAAATACGACCCAAGGAACCATAACTAACGCTTCAAAATGATCAAGTTACATTTTTTGGCATTTTATGGCAATTAAACTGGAATTCCGCAAGTCGTGCCTGTATTATCACCTGCCATGGTCCAGGTCGGACGCCTTGTTACGGAGCCAATACAGGAATGCATGATATTGGTCCCGTACATCAAATACGACCCAAGGAACCATAACCAATGCTTCGAAATGATCAAGTTACTTTTTTTGGCATTTTATGGCAATTAAACTGGGATTCCGCTAGTCGTGCCTGTATTATCGCCTGCCATGGTCCAGGCCAGACGCCTTGGTACGGAACCGGTACCGGATTGCATGATATATGTCCGGGACAGTAAATACGACCCAAGGAACCATAACCAACGCTTCGAAATGATCAAATTACATTTTTTGGCATTTTGTGGTTATTAAACTAGAATTTCGTCATTCGTGCCTGTATTATTGCCTACCATGATTCAAGCCAGACGCCTTGGTACGGAGCCGGTACCGGATCTCATGATATTTTTATGGGACATCAAATACGACCCAAGGAACCATAACCGACGTTTCGAAATGATTAAGTTTCATATTTTTGCATTTTATAGTAATTAAACCGAAATTTTGCCAGTCGTGCCTGTACGCCTGCCATGGTCTAGGCCGGACTCCTTGATACGCATCCGGTACCGGATTACATGATATTTGTACATGACATCAAATAGGACCCAAGGAACAAACACCAACGCTTCGAAATAATCAAGTTACATTTTTTGGCATTTTATGGAAATTAAATTTGAATTCCGCCAGTCATGCATGTATTATCTCCTGCCATGGTCCAGGCCGGACTCCTTGGTACGGAGCTGGTACCGGATCACATGATATTTTTCAGGGACATCAAATAGGACCCAAGGAATAAAAACCAATACTTCGAAATGATCAAGTTACATTTTTTGGCATTTTATGGAAATTAAATTGGAATTCTGCCAGTCATGCCTGTATTATCGCTTGCCATGGTCCAGGCCGGATACCTTAGTACGGAGCCGGTACCAGATCGCATGATATTTGTCCTGGACAGCAAATACGACCCAAGCAACCATAACCAAAGCTTCGAAATGATCAAGTTACATTTTTTGGCATTTTATGGCAATTAAATTGGAATTCCGCGAGTCATGCCTGTATTATCGCCTGCCATGGTCCAGGCCGGACAATTTGGTACGGAGCCGGTACCGGATCACATGATATTTGTCCCGGACATCAAATACGACCCAAGGAACCATAACCAAGGCTTCAAAATGATCAAGTTATATTTTTTGGAATTTTATGGCAATTAAATTGGAATTCCGCCAATCGTGCCTGTATTATCGCCTGCCATGGTCCAGGCCGGATACCTTGGTACGGAGTCGGTACCGGATTGCATGATATTTGTCCGAGACATCAAATACGACCCAAGGAACCATCACTCGTGCTTCGAAATGATTAAGTTATATTTTTTGTCATTTTATGGCAATTAAACTGGAATTCCGCTAGTCGTGCCTGTATTATCGCCTGCCATGGTCCAGGCCGGACTCCTTGGTACAAAGACGGTACCGGATCACATGGTATTTGTATGGGACATCAAATAGGACCCAAGGAACAAAAATCAATGCTTCGAAATGATAAATTTACATTTTTTGCATTTTATGGAAATTAAATTGGAATTCCGCCAGACATGCCTATATTATCGCCTGGCATGGTCCAAGTTGGACACCTTGGTACGGAGCCGGTACCGGATCGCATGATATTTGTCGTGAACAGCAAATACGACCCAAGGAACCATAACCAAGGCTTCGAAATGATCAAGTTACATTTTACTGCATTTTATGGCAATTAAATTGGAATTCTGCCAGTCGTGCCTGTATTATCGCCTGCCATGGTCCAAGCCGGATGCATTGGTATGGACCCGGTACCAGATCGCATGATATTTGTCCGGGACATCAAATACGATCTTCGGAACCATAACCAACGCTTCGAAATGATCAAGTTACATTTTTTGGCATTTTATGACAATGAAACTGGAATTTCGCCAGTCGTGCTTGTATTATCGCCTGCCATAGTCCAGGCCTGACGCCTTGGTACGGAGCCGGTATCAGATACCATGATATTTTTTCGAGATATCAAATACGACCCAAGGAACCACAAACAACACTTAGAAATGATAAAGTTACATTTTTTGGCATTTTATGGTAATTAAACAGGAATTCCGCCAATTGTGCATGTATTATCGCCCGCCATGGTCCAAGCCAGAAGCCTTGATACGGAGCCGGTTCCGGATGAAATGATATTTTTCCAGGAAATCAAATACGACCCAAGGAACCATAAACAACGCCTTCGAAATATTCAAGTTACATTTTTTGGCATTTTATGGGATATAAACTGGGATTCCGCCAATCTTGCTTGTATTATCGCCTTCCATGGTCCAGGCCGGACGCCTAGGTATGGAGTCGGTACCGGATCGCATGATATTTGTTTGGGACATCAAATACAACCTTAGGAACCATAACCAACACTTAGAAATGATCAAGTTACATTTTTTGGAATTTTATGGCAATGAAATTGGAATTCCGCTAGTCGTGGTTGCATTATCGCCTGCCATTGTCCAGGCTGGACGCCTTGGTACGGAGCCGGTACCAGATCGCATTATATTTTTCCGGGATAGCAAATACGACCCAAGGAACCATAACCAAGGCTTCGAAATGATCAAGTTACATTTTTTGGCAATTTTGGGCAATTAAATTGGTATTCCGCCAGTCGTGCCTGTATTATCACCTGCCATGGTCCAGGCCGGACGCCTTGGTACGGAGCCCGGATCTCATGATATTTGTCCGGGACATCAAATACAACCTTAGGAACCATAACCAACGATTCGAAATGATCAAGTTACATTTTTTGGCATTTTATGGCAATTAAATGGAATTCTGCCAACCGTGCCTGTATTATCGCCTACCATGGTCCAGGTAGGACGCATTGGTACGAAACCGGTACCGGATCGCATGATATTTGTCTAGGACATTAAATACGACCTTAGGAACCATAAGCAATGCTTCGAAATAATCAAGTTACATTTTCTGGCAATTAAACTGGAATTCCGTCACTCGTGCATGTATTATCGCCTGCCATGGTCCAGGCAGGACGCCTTGGTACGGAGCCGGTACCGGACCGCATGATATTTGTCCGGGACATCAAATATGACCCAAGGAACCATAACCAACGCTTCGAAATAATCAAATTACATTTTTTTGAATTTTATGGCAATTAAACTGGAATTCCGCCAGTCCTGCCTATATTATCGCCTGCCATGGTCCAGACTAGACGCATTGGTATGGAGCCGGTACCTGATCGCATGATATTTTTCCGGGACAACTAATACGACCCAAGGAACCATAACCAACACTTTAAAATGATCAAGTTAGTTTTTTCGTATTTTATGACAATTAAACTGGTATTCCGCCAGTCGTGCCTGTATTATCGCCATCCATGGTCCAGGCCGGACGTCTTGGTATGGAGCCGGTACCGGATCGCATGATATTTGTCCGGGACATCAAATACGACCCAAGGAACCATAACCAACGCTTCGAAATAATCAATTTACATTTTTTGGCATTTCATGGCAATTAAACTGGAATTCCGCTAGTCGTGCTTGTATTATTGCCTGCCATGGTCCTGACCGGACGCCTTGGTACGAAGCCAGTACCGGATCACATGATATTTGTCTGGGACATCAAATACGAACCAAGGAACCACAACCAATGCTTTAAAATGATCAAGTTACATTTTTTGACATTTTATGGCAATTAAACTGGAATTCCGCCAGTCGTGCCTGTATTATCCCCTGCCATGGTCCAGGCCGGACGCCTTGGTACGAAGCCAGTACCGGATCACATGATATTTGTCTGGGACATCAAATACGACCCAAGGAACCATAACACACGCTTCGAAATGATCAAGTTACATTTACTGGCATTTTATGGCAATTAAACTGGAATTCTGCCAGTCGTGCTTGTATTAGCGCCTACCATGGTCTAGGCCGGACGCCTTGGTATGGAGCCGGTACCGGATTTCAAGATATTTGTCAGGGACAGAAATACTACCCAAGGAACCATAACCAAGGCTTCGAAATGATAAAGTTACCTTTTTTGACATTTTATGGCAATTAAACTGGAATTCTGCCAGTCGTGCCTGTATTATCGCCTGTCATGGTCTAGGCCGGATGCCTTGGTACAGAGCCGGTTTAGGATCGTATGTTTATTTTCCGGGACAGCAAATATGACCCAAGGAACCACAACCAACGCTTTGAAATGATCAAGTTATATTTTTGGTATTTTATGACAATTAAACTGTAATTCTGCAGTCGTGCCTGTATNCCTTGGTACGAAGCCGGTACCGGGTCGCATGATATTTGTCCGGGACATTAAATATGACCCAAGGAACCATAACCAACGCTTCGAAATGATCAAGTTACATTTTTTGGCATTATGGCAATTAAACTGGAATTTCGCCAGTCGTGGATGTATTATCGCCTGCCATGGTCCAGGCTGGAAGCCTTGATACACAGTCACTACCGGATCGCATGATATTTGTCCGGGATATCAAATATGACCCAAGGAACCATAACCAAC
>ML407605.1:17846-31687 GCA_005239525.1 Nicotiana knightiana | reverse complement strand
CCCTCCATGGTCTAGTCCGGACGCCTTGGTACGGAGCCGATACCAGATCGCATGATATTTGTCCAGGACATCAAATATGACCCAAAGAACCATAACCAACGCTTCTAAATGATCAAGTTACATTTTTTGGCAATTTATGGCAATTAAACTTGAATTCCGCCAATCGTGCCTATATTATCGCATGCCATGGTCCAGGTCGGACGCCTTGGTACGGAGCCGGTACCGGATCGCATGATATTTCTTCGGACATCAAATACGACCCAAGGAACCACACTGCTTGGAAATGATCAAGTTACATTTTTTGGCATTTTATGGCTATTAAATTGGAATTCTGCCAGTCGTGCATGTATTATCGCCTGCCATGGTCCAGGCCGGATGCCTTGGTATGAAGCCGGTACCAGATCACATGATATTTGACCTGGACCTCAAATGTGACCCAAGTAACCATAACCAACACTTGGAAATGATAAAGTTACATTTTTTGGAATTTTATGTCAATTAAATTGAAATTCCGCCAATCGTGCCTGTATTATCGCCTGCAATGCCCCAGGCCTGATGTCTTGGTATAGAGCCGATACTGGATCGCATGATATTTTTCTGTGACATCAAATACGACCCAACGAACCATTACCAACGCTTCGAAATGATCAAATTACAATTTTTGGCATTTTATGGCAATTAAACTGGAAATCCGCCAGTCGTGCCTGTATTATCTCCTGCCATGGTCCAGGCCGGATGCCTTGGTATGGAGCCGGTACAAGATCACATGATATTTGTCCGGGACATCAATTACAACCCAAGAAACCATAACCAACTCTTCGAAAGGATCAAGTTACATTATTTGGAATTTTTTGGCAATTAAACTGGAGTTCCGCCAAATCAAGCCTGTATTATCGCTTGCCATGTTCAAGGCCGGACGCTTGGTACGTAGCCGGCATCGGATCGCATGATATTTGTCTGGGATATCAAATATGACCGAAGGAACCATAACCAACGCTTCGAAATGTTCAAGTTACATTTTTTGGCATTTTATGGCAATTAAACTGGAATTCCGCCAGTCGTGCCTGTATTATCGCCTACCATGGTCCAGGCCGGACGCCTTGGTACGGAGCCGGTACGGGATCGCATGAAATTTGTCCGTGATATCAAATATGACCGAAGGAACCATAACCAATGTTTCAAATTGATCGAATTACATTTTTTTTGAATTTTATGGTAATTAAACTGGAATTCCGCCAGCTGTGCCTGTAATATCGCCTGCCATAGTTCAGGTCGGACGCCTTGGTACGGAGCCGGTCCCGGATCACATGATATTTCTCCTGGACATCATATATGACCTAAGGAACCATAACAAACGCTTCGGAATGATCAAGTTACATTTTTTGGCATTTTAGGGCAATTAAACTTGAATTCCGCGAGTCCTGCCTGTATTATCGTCTGCCATGGTCCAGGTCGGACGCCTTGGTGCGTAGCCGGTACCGGGTCGCATGATATTTTTGCGGGACATCAAATACGACCCGAGGAACCATAACTAACGCTTCGAAATGATCAAGTTGCATTTTTTGGCATTTTATGCATATTAAACTGGAATTCCGCCAGTCGTGCATGTATTATCGCCTGCAATGGTCCAGATCGGACGCCTTGGTACGGAGCCAGTACCGAATAACATGAAATTTCTCCAGGACATCAAATACGACCCAAGGAACCATAACTTACGCTTCGAAATGATCAAATTACATTTTTTGGCCTTTTATGGCAATTAAACCGGAATTCCGCCAGTCGTGCATGTATTATCGCCTGCCATGGTCCGGGCCGGACGCCTTGGTATGGAGCCGGTACCGGATCGCATGATATTTCTCCGGGACATCAAATACGACCCAAGGAACCACAACTCTTGGAAATGATCAAGTTACATTTTTTTGTATTTTATAGCTAATCAATTGGAATTCTGCCAGTCGTGCATGTGTTATCGCCTTCCATGTTCCAGGCCGGACGCCTTGGTACGTAGTCGGTACCGAATCACATGATATTGGTCTGGGACATCAAATACGACCCAAGGAACCATAACCATTGCTTCGAAATGATCAAGTTACATTTTTTCACATTTTATGGCAATTAAACTTGAATTCTGCCAGTCGTGCCTGTATTATCGCCTGCCATAGTCCATGCCAGACGCCTTGGTACGGAACCGGTACTAGATCGCATGATCTTTCTCCAGTACATAAAATACGACCCAAGGAACCATAAGAAACGCTTCAAAATGATCAAGTTACATTTTTTGGCATTTTATGGCCATTAAACTGCAATTCCGCCAGTCGTGCCTGTATTATCGCCTACCATGGTCCAGACTGGACCCCTTGGTACGGAGCCGGTACCGGATAACATGATATTTGTTAGGGACATCAAATATGACCTAAGTAACCATAACCAACACTTCAAAATGATCAAGTTACATTTTTTCGCATTTTATGGCAATTAAACTTGAATTCTGCCAGTCGTGCCTGTATTATCCCCTGCCATGGTCCAGACCGGACGCCTTGGTAAGGAGCCGGTACGGGATCACATGATATTTATCCAGGACATCAAATACGACCCAACGAACCATAACCAACGCTTCGAAATGATCAAATTAAATTTTTTGGATTTTTATGGCAATTAAACTGGAATTCCGCCGGTCGTTCCTGTATTATCGCCTGCCATGGTACAGGCCGGATGCCTTGGTACGGAGCCGGTACTGGATCTCATGATATTTGTCCGGGACATCAAATACGACCCAACGAACCATAACCAACGCTTCGAAATGATCAAATTAAATTTTTTGGATTTTTATGGCAATTAAACTGGAATTCCGCCGGTCGTTCCTGTATTATCGCCTGCCATGGTCCAGACCGGACGCCTTGGTAAGGATCCGGTACGGGATCACATGATATTTCTCCGGGATATCAAATACGACCCAAGGAATCATAACCAACTCTTCCAAATGATCAAATTAAATTTTTTGGCTTTTTATGGCAATTAAATTGGAATTCCGCCAGTCGTGCCTGTATTATCGCCTGCCATGGTCCAGGCCGGACGCCTTGGTACGGAGCCGGTACTGGATCTCATGATATTATGGATCCTTGGGTGGTAATTGATATCCCAGAGAAATATCATGTGATCGGGTACCGGCTCATTACCAAGGCATCCGGCCTGGACCATGGCAGGCGATAATACATGCACGACTGACGGAATTCCAGTTTAATTGCGATAAAATGCCAAAAAAATTAAATTGATCATTTCGAAGCGTAAGTTATGGTTCCTTGGGTTGTATTTTATGTCCCGGACAAATATCATGCAATCCGGTACCGGCTCCGTACCAAGGCATCCGGCCGGGACCATGGCAGGCGATAATACAGACACGACTGGCGGAATTCCAGTTTAATTGCCATAAATGCCAAAAATATTAACTTGATCATTTCGAAGTGTTGGTTATGGTTCTTTGGGTCGTATTTGATGTCCCGAACAAATATCATGCGATCAGGTACCGGCTTCGTACCAAGGCATTCAGCCTGGACCATAGGAGGCGATAATACAGGCACGACTGGCGGAATTCCAGTTTAATTCCCATAAAATGACAAAAAATGTAACTTGATCGTTTTGAAGCGTTAGTTATGGTTCCTTGGGTCATATTTGATGTCCCGGACAAATATCATGTGATCCGATACTGGCTCTGTACCAAGGCATCCGGCCGGGACCACTGCAGGCGATAATACAAACACGACTGGCGGAATTCCAGTTTAATTGCCATAAAATGCCAAAACATTTAACTTGATCATTTCGAAGCGTTGGTTATGGTTTTTTGGGTCGTATTTGATGTCCCGGACAAATATTATGCGATACGGTACCGGCTCCGTACCAAGGCATTCGGCCTGGACCATGGCAGGCGATAATACAGGCACGACTGGCAGAATTCCAGTTTAATTGCAATAAAATGCCACAAAATGTAACTTGATCATTTTGAAGAGTTAGTTATGGTTCCTTGGGTCGTATTTGCTGTCCGGGACAAATATCATGCGATCCAGTACCAGCTCCGTACCAAGGTGTCCGGCCTGGACCGTGGCAGGCGATAATACAGGCATGACTGGTGGAATTCCAATTTAATTTCTATAAAATTCCAAAAAATGGAAATTGATCATTTTGAAGCGTTGGTTTTTGTTCCTTGGGTCCTATTTGATGTTCCGTACAAATATCATGTGATCCAGTACCGGCTCTATACTAAGTAGTCCGGCCTGGACCACGACAGGCGATAATACAGGCACAACTGGCGGAATACCAGTTTAATTGCCATAAAATGCCAAAAAGTTTATCTTGATCATTTCGAAGCACTGGTTATGGTTCCTTGGGTCATATTTGATGTCTCGGACAAATATCATGCGATTCGGTACCAGCTTCATACCAAGACGTCCAGCCTGGACCATGGAAGGCAATTATATAGGCACGACTGGCAGAATTTCGATTTAATTACTATAAAATGCCAAAAAATGAAACTTAATCATTTCGAAGCGCTGGTTATGGTTCCTTGGGTCGTATTTGATGTACCGGAAAAATATCATGAGATCCGGTACCGACTCCACCAAGGCGTCTAGCCTGAATCATGGTAGGCAATAATACAGGCACCACTGACGGAATTCCAGTTTAATTACCACAAAATGCCAAAAAATGTAATTTGATCATTTCGAAGAATTGGTTATGGTTCATTGGGTCGTATTTGCTGTCCCGGACATATATCATGCAATCCGATACTGGTTTCGTACCAAGGCGTCTGGCCTGGACCATGGCAGGCGATAATACAGGCACGATTGGCGAAATTCCAGTTTAATTACCACAAAATGCCAAAAAATGTAATTTGATCATTTCGAAGCGTTGGTTATGGTTCCTTGGGTCGTATTTGATGTCTCGGACAAATATCATTCATTCCGGTACCGGATCCGTACCAAGGCGTCCGACCTGGACCATGGCAGGAGATAATACAGGCACGATTGGCGAAATTCCAGCTAAATTGACATAAAATACCAAAAAATGTAACTTGATCATTTCGAAGCGTGTGTTATGGTTCCTTGGGTCGTATTTAATGTCCTGAACAAATATCATGCTATCCGATACCGGTTCCATACTAAGGCGTCCGGCCTGGACCATGGCAGGCGATAATACAAGCACGACTGGCAGAATTCCAGTTTAATTGCCATAAAATGCCAAAAAATGTGACTTGATCATTTAGAAGCATTGGTTGTGGTTCCTTGGGTCATATTTGATGTCCCAGACAAATATTATGCGATCTGGTACTGGCTCCATACCAAGGCGTCCGGTCTGGACCATGGTAGGCTATAATACAAGCATGACTGGCTGAATTCCAGTTTAATTGCCATAAAAGGCCAAAAAATGTAAATGATCATTTTGAAGTGTTGGTTATGGTTCCTTGGATCATATTTGATGTCCCGAACAAATATCATGTGATCCGGTGTCGGCTCTGTACCAAGCCGTCCGACCTGGACAATGGATGGCGATAATACAGGCACGACTGGAGGAATTCCAGTTTAATTGCCATAAAATGCAAAAAATGGAACTTGATCATTTCGAAGCATTGGTTATGGCTCCTTGGGTCGTATTTGATGTCCCGGACAAATATCATGCGATCTGGTACTGGATCCGTACCAAGGCGTCAGCCTGAACCATGGCAGGCAGTAATACAGGCACGACTTGCAAAATTCCAGTTTAATTATCATAAAATACCAAAAAATGTAACTTGATCATTTCGAAGCGTTGGTTATGGTTCCTTGGGTCGTATTTTCTGTCCAGGAAAAATATCATGCGATCCAGTACCGTCTTTGTACCAAGGCATCTTGCCTGGACCATGGCAGGCGATAATAGAGGCACGACTAGCGGAATTACAGTTTAATTGCCATAAAATGCCAAAAGATGTGACTTGATCATTTTGAAGCGTTGGTTATGGTTCCTTGGGTCGTATTTGATATCCTGAAACAATATCATGCGATCCGGTACCGGCTCTGTACCAATGCATCCAACCTGGACCATGGCAGGCGATAATACAGGTACGGTTGGCGGAATTCCAGTTTAATTGCGATATAATTTAAAAAAAATGTAACTTGATCATTTAGAAGCGTGGGTTATGGTTCCTTGGGACATATTTGATGCCCCCGACAAATATCATGCAATCCGGTACCGCCTCCGTACTAAGGCTTCCATCCTGGACCATGACAGACGATAATACATGCACGACTGGCAGAATTCCAGTTTAATTGTCATAAAATGCCAAAAATGTAACTTGATCATTTCGAAGCATTGGTTATGGTTCCTTGGGTCATATTTTCTGTCCCGGAAAAATATCATGCGATCCGGTAGCGGCTCCGAACAAAGGCGTCTAGCCTGGACCATGGCAAGCGATAATACACACACGACTAGCAGAATTCCAGTTTAATTGCCATAAAAGGCCAAGAAATGTAAATTGATCATTTTGAAAGGTTGGTTATGGTTCCTTGGGTCGTATTTGATGTGCCGAATAAATATCATGTGATCCGGTACCGGCTCCGTACCAAGGCGTCCGGCCTGGACCATGCATACGATAATATATGCACGACTGGCAGAATTTCAGTTTAATTGCCATAAATTGCCAAAAATGTAACTTGATCATTTCGAAGCGTGTGTTTTGGTTACTTGGGTCATATTTGATATCCCAGAAAAATATCATGCGATCTGGTACCGGCTTTGTACCAAGGTGTCCGACCTGGACCACGGCATGCGATAATACAGGCACGACTGGAGGAATTCCAGTTTAATTTCCATAAAATGCAAAAAATGTAACTTGATCATTTCGAAGCATTGGTTATGGTTCCTTGGGTCGTATTTGATGTCCTGGACAAATATCATGCGATCTGATACTGGATCCGTACTAAGCCGTCGGCCTGAACCATGGCAGGCAATAATACAGGCACGACTGGCAAAATTCCAGATTAATTGCCATAAAATACCAAAAAATTGAACTTGATCATTTCAAAGTGTTGGTTATGGTTCCTTGGGTCGTATTTTCTGTCCCGGAAAAATATCATGAGATCCGGTACCGTCTTCATACCAAGGCATCTTGCCTGGACCATGGCAGGCGATAATAGAGGCACGACTAGCGGAATTCCAATTTAATTGCCGTAAAATGCCAAGAAATGTGACTTGATCATTTTGAAGCGTTGGTTATGGTTCCTTGGGTCGTATTTGATGTCCCGGAAAAATATCATGCGATCTAGTACCGGCTCCGTACCAATGCGTTCAACCTGGACCATGGCAGGCGATAATACAGGTACGGTTGGCTGAATTCCAGTTTAATTGCGATAAAATTCAAAAAAATGTAACTTGATCATTTAGAAGCGTTGGTTATGGTTCCTTGGGTCATATTTCATGTCACGGACAAATATCATGCGATCCAGTACCGGCCCCGTACCAAGGCGTCCGGCCTGGACCATGGCAGGCGATAATACAGGCATGATTGGCACAATTCCAGTTTAATTTCCATGAAATGCCAAAAAATGTAACTTGATCATTTTGAAGTGTTGGTTATGGTTCCTTGGCTGTTATTTTCTATCCCGGATAAATATCATGAGATCCGGTATCGGCTCCGTACCAAAGCGTCTGGCCTGGACCATGGCAGGCGATACTTCAAGCACGACTGGCGGAATTCATGTTTAATTGCCATAAAATGCCAAAAATGTAACTTGATCATTTCGAAGCGTTGGATATGGTTCCTTGGGTCGTATTTGATGTCCCGGATAAATATCGTACAATCCAGTACCGGCTCCGTACCAAGGTGGCCAGCCTGGACCATGGCAGGCGATAATATTCACCGCCCTGCCATGACCAAATTACATTTTTAGCATTTTAAGGCCATCAAAATGGAATTCGCCTGATTGCAATATTTTCGTGTGCTTTAGCCCACCCCTTCCGTCGTGGAACGGAGCCGGACCCAGATCGCATAATATTTGTCTGAGACACTAATACGATCTAGGGAACCATAATCACCACTCCACCATGACCAAATTACATCTTTTGGTAATTTACGGCAATTAAACTGGAATTCCACCTAATTCCAATATTTTCGTGTGCTATAGCCCACGCCTTCCGCCGTGGGACAGAACCGGAACCGGATCGCCTAATATTTATACGACCTAAGGAACCCTAGTCACCGCCCCTCCATGACCAAATTACATTTTTTGGTGTTTTACGGCCATGAAACTGGAATTCCGCCCGAATGTAATATTTTCGTGTGCTATAGCCCACGCCTTCCGCCGTGGGACAGAACCGGAACCGGATCGCCTAATATTTATACGACCTAAGGAACCCTAGTCACCGCCCCTCCATGACCAAATTACATTTTTTGGTGTTTTACGGCCATGAAACTGGAATTCCGCCCGAATGTAATATTTTCGTGTGCTATAGCCCACGCCTTCCGCCGTGGGACGGAGGTGGACCCGGATCGCCTAATATTTGTCCGGGATATCAAATATGACCTAAGGAACCATAGTCACCGCCCTGCCGTGACCAAATTACATTTTTGGTGTTTTAAGTCAATTAAACTGGAATTTTGCCCGATTGCAATATTTTCGTGTGCTATAGCACACGCCTAGCGCCGTATGATAGAGGCAGACCCGGATCGCCTAAAATTTGTCAAGGACATCAAATACAACATAAGGAACCATAGTCACGGCCCTGCTATGAGAAAATTACATATTTGGTGTTTTACAACCATAAAATCAGAATTTCGCTTGATTCCAATATTTTGTTGTGCTATAGCCCACGCCTTCCGCCGTGGGACGGAGCTGGACCCCAAATCGCCTAATATTTGTCGGGGACATCAAATACGACTAAGGAACCATAATCACCACCTCTCTATGACCAAATTACATTTTTTGGTGTTTTACGATTATAAAACTGGAATTCCGCCCTAGTGCAATATTTTCATGTGCTCTAGCCCACGCCTTCCGCCGTTGGATGGAGTCGGACTCAGACCGCCTAATATTTGTCTGGGACATCAAATACGACCTAAGGAACCATAGTCACCTCCCCTCCATGACCAAATTACATTTTTTTGTGTTTTACGGCCATAAAACTGGAATTCCGCCCAAATGCAATATTTTCGTGTGCTATAGCGCACACCTTCCGCGGTGGGGCGGAGCCGGAGGCGGACCCGGATCGCCTAATATTTGTGCGGGACATCAAATACAACCTAAGGAACCATGTCAGTGCCCCGCCATGACCAAATTACATTTTTTGTTTTTTTACGCCCATAAAACTGGAATTCCGCCCGAATGCAATATTTTCGTGTGCTATAGTCCACGCCTTCCGCCGTTGAACGGAGCCGGAACCGAACTCGGATCGTCTAATATTTGTCCGGGACATCAAATACGACCCAAGGAACCATAGTCAACGCCCCGCCATGACCAAATTACATTTTTGGTGTTTTACGGCAATTAAACTGAAATTTTGCCCGATTGCAATATTTTTGTGTGATATAGCACACGCCTTGCGCCGTGTATAGGAGGAGGACTGGAATTGCCTAAAATTTGTGAAGAACATCAAATACGACATAAGGAACCATAGTCAGGGCGCTGCCATGACCAAATTAATTTTTTTTGTGTTTTACAGCCATAAAATCAGAATTTCACCTGATTCCAATATTTTCTTGTGCTATAGCCCACGCCTTCCGCCATGACCAAATTACATGTTTTGGGATTTTACGATCATAAAACTAGAATCTTTCCCGATTCCAACATTTTCATGTGTTATAGCCCACGCCTTCAGTCATGGGACGGAGCCGGACCCGGACCCGGATAGCCTAATATTTTTATGGGACATCAAATATGACCTAAGGAACAATATTCACCGCCCCGCGATGACCAAATTACATTTTTGGTGTTTTACGACAATTAAACTGGAATTCCGCCTGATTGCAATATTTTCGTGTGCTATTGCCCACGCCTTCTGCCGTGGGACGGAGACGGACCTGGATCACCTAATATTTGTCCGAGACATCAAATACGACCTAAGGAACCATATTCACCGCCCCGCCATGACAAAATTACATTTTTTGGCATCTTATGGCAATTAAACTGGAATTTCGCCCAATTGCAATATTTTCTTGTGCTATAGCCTACGCCTTCCGCCGTGGGACTGACCCGGATCACCTAATATTTGTACAGGAAATCAAATATGACCTAAGGAACCATAGTCACCGCCCCGTCATGACAAAATTACAAGTTTTGGTGTTTTACGGCACCTAAACTGGAATTCCGCCCGATTGCAATATTTTCGTGTGCTATAGCCCATGTCTTCCACCGTGGGACAAAGCCGGACCCAAATTTCCTAATATGTGTCTAGGACATTAGATACAACCGGGGGATCCATAATCATAGCCCCGCCAAGACAAAATTACATTTTTGGTGTTTTATGACAACTAAACTGAAATTACGCGCCGCCATGACCAAATTACATTTTTTGGTGTTTTACGACAATTAAACCGGAATTTCGCCCGATTCCAATATTTTCATGTGCTATAGCCCACCCCTACCGCCGTGGGATGGAGCAAGACGTGGATCGTCTAATATTTGTCCGAGACATCAAATACGACCTAAGGAACCATAGGCACCGCCATGCCATGAGCAGATTATATTTTTGGTGTTTTACGGCAATTAAACTGGAATTCCGCATGATTACAATATTTTCGTGTGCCGTGGGACGGACCTGGATAGCCTAATATTTGTTCGAGACATCAAATATGACCTAAGGAACCATAGTCACCGCCCTGCCATGACAAAATTACATTATTTGGTGTTTTTCAGCAATTAAACTGGAATTCCGCCCCGCCATGACCAAATTACATTTTTTTGGCATTTTACGGCCTGGATATTTTCCAAGAAATACGACCTTTTTACCAAGGCGTCCGTACCCAGTCCCGAATATTTGTCTGGGACATCAAATACGACCCAAGGAATAATACATCCGAATAACTATATTTACATTATGCAGTTAATTTGAATAGATCCGGGCCATTCGGAGTTGGGTACTCGTGGCAAGAACATGGTTCCAAGTTGATTTGAGCGGTTGAGGTAAGTGTCTTGCCTAACCTTGTGTTTTGGAATTCCTCCTTAGGATATTTGATACTAATTATTGTGTGGGCACCGTGTACGTGAGGTGATACACGGGTCGTTATTTCTAAAATCTCATTTTTCCCTTCCTAAAACATTAATTGTTTTCCCTTCTATGATACACGGGCCGTTATGTGATAATTTCCTATTTGATCTTCTGTGCGCCATGCTTAGTCAAGCCCTTATTTTCCTTACCTGTTATTAGTATAAATTGTGTAAATTCGATGTTATGCGTGTCATTCATCCTGCATGGCATATTTAAATTGGGACCACAGGCATATTCTGGGATATCCCCCTATACTGCATATTTCTTTTGGGACTACAGACGTTTTCCGGGAGATCCCACTGTACTGCTTATTTATTTTGGGACTAAAGACGTATTCCGGGAGATCCCCCTGTACTGCATATTTATTTTGGGACTACGGATGTATTCTGGGAGATCCGCCTATACTGCATATTTATTTTGGGAGTACAGACGTATTTCGGGAGATCCCCATGTACTGCATGATCATCTAGAACTACGGAATAGTATCCCTGGAGATTCCACCTTGTGTTACCTTGTTTTGAGCCGAGGTCTCCCTTGACTGTTAAGTTTTCGAGCATTTTCTTAAACTGTTACTGAAAAATCTACTTATCTTTTGTAATGTTTTAAATTGTTTATATTTACTCCAGTAGGGCCTTAACCTGACCTCGTCACTACTTGACCGGAGTTAGGCTTGGCACTTATTAGGTACTAAATGTGGTGTACTCATTCCCTTTCATGCACATGTTTTCGTGTGTAGATCCAGGTACGAGCTGTTAGCCTCGTGGATAGTTGTTGCTGCTGATTCTAGAAGACCGCAAGGTATTTCTGCCGTGTCCGCAGAATCCTCCGAGTCCCCTTCTATTCTATCGTTTAGAGTTGTTCCTATGTATTTTCCATACTTGTTTAGAGCTGCATTAGTTGTTAGAAGCTTGTGACTATTTGTGACATTCTGGGTCATTGGGAAAGTATTTTTGTATAAACCGAGCGGCCAATATGTTATTTATATCATTTCCTTTATTTCCTTTATTTCTTGTGTTTTACTTCAATTTTTCACTTAATAGTAGGTTTACCTAGCTACAGATACTAGGTTCCATCACGATACCTTTCGGAGGGTAAATCGGGTCGTGACAAATGACATGTTGAAGTACGCTGATGTAAAAATTCCTTAAGAGAAATTTATATAAGATAAATCTTATTTTTAATGGGATAAAACAAAAGATGGTCCAAATCTTATATGAAAATTTCACGGGGTGCCCTATTTGGTCACCTCCATTTAACCTATACCCATATTTTAAAAATTATTTAATCTATACCCTAGTTTTTACAACTTCAGACACCTCTCCTTCTTCATGCGACCTGTGCGCTTCTTTCGTCCTCCTTTCTTTTCCTCTTCTTCTTCTTCTTCTTCTTCTTCTTCTTCTTTTCTCTCTCAAACACATGAAACTCTTGTAAGTATTATTGATTGAATATGAAATACACAGAGATTTAGCACTAGGGTATGTTTAGGCCAGGGAATTGAGATGCAAATGCTGGTGTTACTGATGCCTTGATTATATTTGAGGTGTTTTCTGCTGCACTTAGGCCAGAAAATACGAAATTATTTACTGTGACTTTTGTAGCAGTTTTGCAAGAGTAGCCTACCGGGGATTCTGGTCCTTTGAAGTCTTCTACCCAGAAATCTTGTACAAAAGCATTGATCACGCCCAACTCTAGTCCTAAAAAGGATAAGCGGTCACTACAAATATAATCTGGTCTAAAAGTCCGTTGTCGAATCCCACAGAGAACTAAGGTTTCACTATAACTGTTCAATATCACTCAGAAGACAAGCTCGAACAATTAATAAGTTATAAATATTAAGATTATTATATCTAACTAATTAACTAACAAATTAAAGTAGTAAATTAATAACTAGGGATACTAAGGGATGGAGAAAAGATTAAGGAGGTCTAGAGTTATGATTTTCTCAATTGTTGGAATCCTTCCTGCTATGAATTCTATAATTTCTCCTAAGTATTCTCTACTGATCATGGACACTCGACTTATCGTAATTTTCTCTGTCGATCAACTACAATATTGTACTAGTCATATTCTCTCGAAGTACGCTAGCTTGCACTATTTCACCGCTCACTATGATCATGCCAAAGCTTCGTTATCTCTAATCCTACTTTTAAACCTACCATATGCATATCTCATATACCTTAAGAGTGACGTTGTTCAACAACCACCTAAATATGTATACTTTCTCAAGCAACACATAATAAATAGGCATAGTGAATTGGCCATTCAATCAACAACAGTAAACACGTAGTTGAACAAGTAGAGAAATCTAATAGTTCAATTATATAAAAACATAACGAGAATTTATCTTACAAAAGTTTCCATCAAAATCCTAGATAACAAATAAGCAATTCATAATAGTATACAATCATAGTAATATTCAAAAGCATTAAACTACAAATTAAAGGATGCAGAGTGAAAAAACTCAAGTGATTCGTGCTTTCGAAGTATTCCATATCCTCTTGCCTCTCAACTGATGTCTCACGCTCTCTAATGATGTCTAACCCTTCAACAATTAACTTTTAGGGGTATTTCTAGGGTAAGGGCCGAATTTACATTTCCCATTCTAATGAAGG
>ML407605.1:2036-17646 GCA_005239525.1 Nicotiana knightiana | reverse complement strand
CACCAAGGACGTTCTCATTCCGACTCTCAATCAAACAAGTATTCACAAAGCCAAGAGATATATTAAGCATAAAGCACAAAGTGAACACAAGTCAAGGAAACGGGCCATAAGACTCATAACACATGCTATTCATTTTTACCAAGGCATCATCATATATTTAAAATCTAATGGAAGGTGAGATACATGCCAGAACCTAAGTATGCAACCATCAAACAAGTCAAAAGGTGCAAATCACATCAGTTCTGTAACAACCCGACCGGTCATTTTGAGCTCTAGCGCGTCGTTTAGTAGTTTGAGGTTATTAGCAGCTTTATTTCAAGTATTATGACTTGTAGGTGTGGTCGGAACTAAATTTCAGGAAGTTTGGAGTCAATTTAGGAAGAAAATTATCAATTCAGAAGCCTTAAGTCGGAAGAATCAACTAAGATTGGAATTTTGAGTAAACGACCTCCGAATCAGGATTTGAAGATTCCAGCAGGTTCGTATGATGATTTTGGACTTGAGCATATGCCCGGATTGGGCTTTGGATAACCCGGGAGCGTTTCGGCGCATATTATGGAAGATAGCATTTTAGAAGAATTTCATAAATTTGGGCTATAAGGCATTTCAGTGTTATAGATGTCCGTTTGGGATTCCGAGTCTGGGAATAGCTTCGTATGGTGATTCTAGAGTTGGGAGCGCGATTGGAAGTGAATTCGGATGTCCGTATGTTATTTTGAAGTCATTTGGCTAAAGATAGAAATTTGAAGGTTTTTGAGAAGTTTGACAGAGAGTTTGACTTTTTAATATCGGTGTAGGATTCCAATTCCGAAAGTTGGAGTAGGTCTGTAATGTCGAATATGATTTGTGTGCAAAATTTGGGGTCAATCGGACGTGATTTGATAGGTTTCGGCATCAGATGTAGAAGTTTGAAATTTGAAAGTTCATAAAGGTTGAGTTGGAGTGTGATTCAGGATTTCGACGTGGTTTGATGTGATTTGAGGCCTCGAGCGAGTTCGTATCATGTTTTGGGACATGTTGGTATAATTGGTTAAGCTCCCGAGGGCCTCTGGTGGACTTCGGACGACTAACAGAATGGATTTCGGGCCAAAATAGCTTCTGAAATTTCTGCTGCAAATCAGTTTTGGACAGCAACTGATGCATCGAAGAGCTAACTTTGGAAACATATATATCAAAATCTATAAGAAATCTGAAAATTTGAAAAACGTAAAAGTTGTAGCCCTTGCATTCTAGTTTCCAGAAAGATAAATCATTCATTATTTGGACATTTGATCAGAAAGTTATGATCGATTGAAGATNAGAAATATTCATATAGGAGTTGGAGTGTGATTCAGGATTTCGACGTGGTTTGATGTGATTTGAGGCCTCGAGCGAGTTCGTATCATGTTTTGGGACATGTTGGTATAATTGGTTAAGCTCCCGAGGGCCTCTGGTGGACTTCGGACGACTAACAGAATGGATTTCGGGCCAAAATAGCTTCTGAAATTTCTGCTGCAAATCAGTTTTGGACAGCAACTGATGCATCGAAGAGCTAACTTTGGAAACATATATATCAAAATCTATAAGAAATCTGAAAATTTGAAAAACGTAAAAGTTGTAGCCCTTGCATTCTAGTTTCCAGAAAGATAAATCATTCATTATTTGGACATTTGATCAGAAAGTTATGATCGATTGAAGATGGCTGGTGAAGGAGTTTTGATAGAATTTACTGATGCATGGAGCCGACTTTGGAAGCTCATATCTCGGAATATATAAGAGTTATATGGTCTAATGCCTATCAACGAAATATCTTCTAGTCTAGTTTCTAAATCTTCAAACCGTTTGTAATTTGGATATTTCTACAAGGAGCTATGGGCGTTTTAACAGAAGGTGTACATCAAGGGAAAATTGTAATCGGATGTACAACCTGCACAGCGCAAGGTACAAGTCGATGAAGCCTGGGCAGATTGTTTTAAACACTAGCTTTTTTGTGTTATTTGGAACTTGCATGCAAATTTTGAGCTCATTCGGATATATGTTTCGACATTAGTTTTATAAGTTGGATGTAACGACCCGACCGGTCGTTTTGAGCTCTAGCGCGCTGTTTGGCGGGTTAAGGCCATGAGCAGCTTAATTGTTGGTATTATGACTTGTAGGCGTGGTCGGAACTGAATTTCGGGAAGTTCGGAGTCGAATTGGAAAGAAAGTTCTCATTTTGGGACTGGTTGGTGTGATTGGACGGGGTCCCAGGGACCCCGGGTGGATTCCGGGTGGTTATCGGATTGAATTTGAATGTTGAGAAAAGCTAAGGCTACTGGTGTCTGGTGTGACCGCACCTGCGAGATTTTGGCCGCAGGTGCGGTCTTGGTGTCGCAGAAGCAGATATGGCTGGCTTGGTTGGGGCCGCAGGTGAGAGGTTGTGTCCGCACCTACGAAGGCGCAGATGCAGAAAAGGAGGTGCAACTGCGAATCCGTGTCGGGCAAGAGGAGTGCGCAGGTGCGTCGCAGGTGCGGCGGTTCGACCGCAGGTACGGAAGTCGGTTCTGGGCAGTGTGTTATTTTAAAAGAGGGATTTGGCCATTTTCTTTCATTTTCTCTTGGCTTGGGCGATTATTGGAGGGTTTGAAGAGGGGTTTCATCATATATGGCAAGGTAAGCTATCCCCACCCACCTTGAGTTAAATGCATTGATTATGTATAGATTTTTAACATGGAAATTTTTGAAAACTTGGGGTTTTGGTAGAAAACCTAGAAAATTTATATTATTGAATTTTAGCCACGAGTTTGGGCATAAAATTGAGGGTGAATTATATATTTGAGTTAGTGAAGTTATGGGTAATCTTAATCTTCGAAAAATTTTGGAATCCAGGCATGTGGGCCTGAGGGCGATTCTATCGACTTCTCGTTCGGGGTTAGGAATTTTTATAAATCAGCTTATAATGAGTAATTAGGTATATATTAATGGGTTTAAATTATTATTGGCTAGTTTTGGAGCGTTGTGCATTGATTAGAGTCATCAGAAGGGCGTGGAATGCCGGTTATGGAACTTCAGAGCGAGGTAAGTCTCCTTTCTAACCTCGTAAGAGGGAATTTTCCCCATAGGTGATATAATTAAATATGTGCTACTATTTTTGGGGGCTACGCACGCACGAGGTGATGGGAGTCCGTGCGTAGCTACTATTATGCTTATGTCCGGGTAGTCTAGGCCCCAAAAGCATGTTTTATTTGCCATAGTTGTAACCTTATTGATGAAATTAAAGTTCTTAAACCTTATCGAATTTGGTAAATGAATTTTTGGAAAAGATTGAAATACTATTTTCGAGACCATTAAAAGAGAAATTTGTCATTTTCTTGGGTACTTGTTTTCCCAATGTTGTCGAGGTGGACTGTTTAATGTGTATGATTATGTGTGATCGCTTCGTAATTTATATTCTGTGAGTGGGGTGATCTCTTCCACTACTCTCATGAGGGAGGTCCGTATGCCACGGCAGGTTAATAGATGCATCTATGGTTCGCGTCGTTCAACCCTTCGGCAGCACAGTTTACATTTATGTTAGTTCGGGCCGTTCGACCCTCGACATTTCCTACGCATTGGATACCATCTGTTATTTGAACTGTTTAATTGCCTTAAGATATGAGTTGTTAACTGAAATGACGGAAACTGAGATTTATAATTTATGGAAGAAGTTGTCCTTTCCTGTCGATATTTGTTATTTGATTGAAGCATCCAGTTTAGCATCACACTTGTGTATATTAAATTGACCTCTAGCAAGTGTCAAAGTCGACCTCTCGTCACTACCTCTTCGAGGTTAGGCGGGATACTTACTGAGTACACGTTGTTTTCGTACTCATACTACACTTCTTGTGCATTTTTATTACACATGTACATGTATATCTAGTGGCCCCGCTTGGCATCGTGGCATGGTTGATATGGGGACTTGGGCGTGTTGCATCTCTCGAGACGACCCGCAGTCGGCAGAGTCTTCCTTAGATGTATTGTATTGTACTTTATTTCTTTGTCCAGTTTGTATTCCGGACAATATTGTAACACATGTATACTTCCTAGAAATTTTGCTCATGCACTTGTGACACAGGGTTCTGGGATGACTTTGGCATGTATTTGTCGATTGAATTATTGAAAACATCGTTGTTTACTCGGTATTTTTATTTTATCTTTATATAATGAAATAAAAAGAAAAGATTTCCAAAAATAATAAAATAGGAACTTAATTAACTAATGAGGGTTGGCTTGCCTGACTGTGGTATCCGGCGCCATTACGACCTTAATGGATTTTGGGTCGTGACAATGTGGTATCAGAGCACTAGGATCCCTTAGGTCGCATGAGTCATGAGAAAGTCTAATAGAGTCTTGCGGATCGATACGGAGACTTCTGTACTTATTTTTGAGAGGCTACAGGGCTATTAGGAGTACTTCACTTCTTGATTCCTTATCGTGCGGTTTGATTCCTTTGAGGCTTAAGCCTACGTTTCTTCTTACTCAATCTTACACGTCGTGTATGTTTGATCCGCCAACATACAATGCCATTCGGTCGTAACTTGATAATTTCAAAGCATTGGTTATAGTTCCTTGGGTCGTATTAGATGTCCCGGACAAATATCATGCGATCCGGTACCGGCTCCGTACCAAGGTGTCCGGCCTGGACCATGGATGGCGATAATACAGGCACGACTGGCGCAATTTCAGTTTAATTGCCATAAAATGCCAAAAAATGTAACTTGATCATTTCGAAGCATTGGTTATGGTTCCTTGGGTCGTGCTTGTATTATCGCCTGCCATGGTTCAGGTCGGACGCCTTTGTACGGAGCTGGTACCGGATCGCATGATATTTTTCCGGGACATGAAATACGACCCAAGGAACCATAACCAACGCTTCGAAATTATCAAGTTACATTTTTTGGTATTTTATAGCAATTAAACTGGAATTCCGCCAGTCGTGCCTGTATTATCGCCATCCATGGTCCAGGCCGGACACCATGCTACGGAGCCGGTACCGGACCGCATGATATTTGTTCGGGACATCAAATACAACCCAAGAAACCATAACCAACTCTTCGAAACGATCAAGTTACATTTTTTGGAATTTTATGGCAATTAAACTGGAATTCCGCCAAGTCGTGCCTGTATTGTCACCTGCCATGGTCCAGGCTGGACTCCTTGGTATGGAGCCGGTACCTGATCGCATGATATTTTTCCGGGACATCAAATACGACNCATTTTATGGCTATTAAACTGGAATTCTGCCAGTCGTGCCTGTATTATCGCCATCCATGGTCTAGGTCGGATGCCTTGGTATGGAGCGTGTACCGGATCGTATGATATTTTTCCGGGACATCAAATATGACCCAAAGAGACATAACCAACGCTTCGAAATGATCAATTTACATTTTTGGCATTTTATGTCAATTAAACTGGAATTCCGCTAGTCGTGCTTGTATTATCGCCTGCCATGGTCCAGGCTGCATGCTTTGGTACGGAGCACGTACCGGATAGCAAGGTATTTGTCAGGGACAGAAATACTACCCAAGGAACCATAACATACGCTTTGAAATGATTAAGTTACATTTTTTGGCATTTTAGGGCAATTAAATTGGAATTCTGCGAGTCGTGCCTCTATTATCGCCTGCCATGGTCTAGGTCGGACACCTTGGTATAGAGCCGGTACCGGATAGCATGATATTATTTCGGGGTATCAAATACTACTCAAGGAACCATAATCAACGCTTCAAAATGATCAAGTTACATTTTTGGCATTTTATGGAAATTAAACTGGAATTCCGCGAGTCATGCATGTAATATCGCCCGCCATGGTCCAGGCCGGACGCCTTGGTATGGAGCCGGTACCGGATCGCATGATATTTGTTCGTGAAATCAAATACGACCCAAGGAACCATAACCAATGCTTTGAAATGATCAAGTTACATTTTTTGTCATTTTATGGCAATTAAACTGGAATTCCGCCAGTCGTGCCTGTATTATCGCCTGCCATGGTCCAGGCCAGACGCCTTGGTAGGGAGTCGGTAGCGGACCGCATGATGTTTTTCTGGGAAATCAAATACGACCCAAGGAACCATAACTAATGCTTCGAAATGATCAAGTTACATTTTATGGCATTTTATGGCAATTAAATTGGAATTCCTTGAGTCGTGCCTCTATTATCGCCTGCCATGATCCAGGCCAGACGCCTTGGTACGGAGTCGGTACCGGATTGCATGATATATTTTCGGGACATCAAATATGACCTTAGGAACCATAACCAACATTTCGAAATAATCAAGTTACATTTTTTGTCATTTTATGGCTATTAAACTGGAATTCTGCTAGTCGTGCATGTATTATCGCCTGGCATGGTTCAGGCTGGACTCCTTGGTATGAAGCCGGTACCGGATAGCATAATATTTTTCCGGGACATCAAATACGGCCCAGGGAACCATAATCAACGCTTCGAAATGATCAAGTTACATTTTTTGTCATTTTATGGCTATTAAACTGGAATTCCGCCAGTCGTGCCTGTATTATCGCCATCCATGGTCCAGGCCGGACGCCTTGGTATGGAGCTTGTACCGGGTCGCATGATATTTGTCTGGGACATCAAATATGACCCAAAGAACCATAACCAACACTTCGAAATGATCAATTTATATTTTTTTGGCATTTTATGTCAATTAAACTGGTATTCCGCCAGTCGTGCTTGTATTATCGCCTGTCATGGTCTAGACCGGATGCCTTGGTACGGAGCCAGTACTGGATCGCATGATATTTGTCCGGGACATCAAATACGANGCTTCGAAATGATCAAGTTACACTTTTTGGCATTTTATGGCAATTAAACTGGAACTCCGCCAGTCGTGCATGTATTATCCCTTGCCATGGTCCAGGCCGGACGCCTTGGTACGGAGCCGGTACCGGATAGTATGATATTTTTCCGGGACATCAAATACGATCAAAGGAACCATAACCAATGCTTCGAAATGATCAAGTTACATTTTCTGGCAATTAAACTGGAATTCCGCCAGTCGTGCATGTATTATCGCTTGCCATGGTCTAGGCTGGACGCCTTGGTACGGAGCAGGTACCGGATCGCATGATATTTGTCCGGGACATCAAATATGATCCAATAAACCATAACCAGCGATTCGAAATGATCAAGTTATATTTTTTTGAATTTTATGGCAAATTAAATTGGAATTTCGCTAGTCGTGCCTATATTATCGCCTGCGATGGTTAAGACCGGACTCCTTGGTACGAATCCGGTACCGGATCGCATGATATTTGTCCGAGAAAGAAAATACGACCCAAGGAACCATATCCAACACTTCGAAATGATCAAGTTATATTTTTTGGCATTTTATGACAATTAAACTGGAATTTCGCCAGTCGTGCCTATATTATCGCCTGCCATAGTCCAGACCGGACACCTTGGTACGAATCCGGTACCGAATCACATGATATTTGTCCGGGACAGAAAATACGACCCAAGGAACCATAACCAACACTTTGAAATGATCAAGTTATATTTTTATGCATTTTATGACAATTAAACTGGAATTTCGCCAGCCGTGCCTGTATTATCGCCATCCATGGTCCAGGCCGGACGCCTTGGTATGGAGCATGTACCGGATCGCATGATATTTGTCCGGGAAATCAAATATGATCCAAGGAACCATAACCAACGCTTCAAAATGATCAATTTACATTTTTGGGCATTTTATGGCAATTAAACTGGAATTCCGCCAGTCGTGCCTGTATTATCGCCTATCATGGTCCAGGCCGGATGCCTTGGTACGGAGACGGTACAGGATCGTATGTTTTTTGTCTGGGACAGAAAATACGACCCAAGGAACCATAACATACGCTTCGAAATGATTAAGTTACATTTTTTGGCATTTTATGGCAATTAAACTGGAATTCCGCCAGTCGTGCCTGTATTATCGCCTATCATGGTCCAGGCCGGATGCCTTGGTACGGAGACGGTACAGGATCGTATGTTTTTTGTCTGGGACAGAAAATACGACCCAAGGAACCATAACATACGCTTCGAAATGATTAAGTTACATTTTTTGGCATTTTATGGCAATTAAACTGGAATTCCGCCAGTCGTGCCTGTATTATCGCCTATCATGGTCCAGGCCGGATGCCTTGGTACGGAGACGGTACAGGATCGTATGTTTTTTGTCTGGGACAGAAAATACGACCCAAGGAACCATAACATACGCTTCGAAATGATTAAGTTACATTTTTTGGCATTTTATGGCAATTAAATTGGAATTCCGCGAGTCGTGCCTCTATTATCGCCTGCCATGGTCTAGGTCGAACGCCTTGGTATAGAGCCGGTACCGGATAGCATGATATTCTTCCGGAACATCAAATACGACCCAAGGAATCATAATCAACGCTTCGAAATGATCAACTTACATTTTTGGCATTTTATGGAAATTAAACTGGAATTCCGCCAGTTGTGCATGTAATATCGCCCGCCATGGTCCAGGCCGGACGCCTTGGTACGGAGCCGCTATCGGATCACATTATAATATTCCAGGACATCAAATACGACCCAAGGAACCATAACCAAAGCTTCGAAATGATCAAGTTACATTTTTTGTCATTTTATGGCAATTAAACTGGAAGTCCGCCAGTCGTACATGTAATATCGCCCGCCATGGTCCAAGCCGGACGCCTTGGTACGGAGCCGGTACCGGCNTTAAACTGGAATTCCGCCAGTCGTGCCTGTATTATCGCCTGCCATGGTCCAGGCTAGACGCCTTAGTACGAAGCCGGTAGCGAATTGCATGATGTTTTTCCGGGACAGCAAATACGACCCAAGAAACCATAACTAACACTTCGAAATGATCAAGTTACATTTTGTGGCATTTTAGGGAAATTAAATTGGTATTCCGCCAGTCGTGCCTGTATTACCGCCTGCCATGGTCCAGGTCGGACGCCTTGGTACTGAGCCAGTACCCGATTACATGATATTTCTTCTGGACATCAAATACGACCCAAGGAACCATAACCAACGCTTCGAAATGATCAAGTTACATTTTGTGGCATTTTAGGGAAATTAAATTGGTATTCCGCCAGTCGTGCATGTATTATCGCCTGCCATGGTCCAGGTCGGACGCCTTGGTACGGAGCCGGTATCGGATCGCATGATATTTGTTCGGGACATCAAATACGACCCAAGGATTCATAACCAACACTTCAAAATAATCAATTTATATTTTTTTGAATGTTATGGCAATTAAACTGGAATTCCGCCAGTCGTGCGTGTATTATCGCCTACCATGGTCCTGACCGGACGCCTTGGTACGGAGCTAGTACCAGATCGCATGATATTTGTCCGCGACATGAAATAAGACCCAAGGAACCACAACAAACGCTTTGAAATGATCAAGTTACATTTTTTGTCATTTTATGCAAATTAAACTGGAATTCCGCCAGTCGTGCCTGTATTATCCCCTGCCATTGTCCAGGACGGACGCCTTGGTACGGAGTCGATACCCGATAACATGATATTTGTCCGGGACATCAAATACGACCCAAGGAACCATAACACACGCTTCGAAATGATCATGTTACATTTTTTGGTATTTTATGGCAATAAAACTGGAATTCTTCCAGTCGTGCCTATATTAGCACCTACCATGGTCCAGGCTGGACGCCTTGGTGCGGAGCCGGTACCGGATCGCATGATATTTTTCCGAAAAATCAAATATGACCCAAGGAACCATAACCAACGCTTCAAAATGATCAATATACATTTTTGGGCATTTTATGGCAATTAAACTGGAATTCCGCCAGTCGTGCCTGTATTATCGCCTATCATGGTCCAGGCCGGATGCCTTGGTATGGAGCCGATACAGGATCGTATGTTTTTTGTCTGGGACAGAAAATACGACCCAAGGAACCATAACATACGTTTCGAAATGATTAAGTTACATTTTTTGGCATTTTATGGAAATTAAATTGGAATTCCGCGAGTCGTGCCTCTATTATCGCCTGCCATGGTCTAGGTCGAACGCCTTGGTATAGAGCCGGTACCGGATAGCATGATATTCTTCCGGAACATCAAATACGACCCAAGGAACCATAATCAACGCTTCGAAATGATCAACTTACATTTTTGGCATTTTATGGAAATTAAACTGGAATTTCGCTAGTCGTGCATGTAATATCGCCCGCCATGGTCCAGGCCAGATGCCTTGGTACGGAGCTGCTATCGGATCACATTATAATATTCCGGGACATCAAATACGACCCAAGGAACCATAACCAAAGCTTCGAAATGATCAAGTTACATTTTTTGTCATTTTATGGCAATTAAACTGGAATTCCGCCAGTCGTGGATGTAATATCGCCCGCCATGGTCCAAGCCGGACGCCTTGGTACGGAGCCGGTACTGGCTAGCATGATATTTGTCCGGGACATCAAATCCGACCCAAGGAACCATAACCAATGCTTCGAAATGATCAAGTTACATTTTTGGCATTTTATGGCAATTAAACTGGAATTCCACCGGTCGTGCATGTAATATCGCCCGCCATGGTCCAGGCCGGACGCCTTGGTACGGAGTCGGTACTGGATCACATGATATTTTTCCGGGACATCAAATACGACCCAAGGAACCATAACCAACGCTTCGAAATGATCAAGTTACATTTTTGGCATTTTATGGCAATTAAACTGGAATTCCACCGGTCGTGCATGTAATATCGCCCGCCATGGTCCAGGCCGGACGCCTTGGTACGGAGTCGGTACTGGATCACATGATATTTATCCGGGACATCAAATACGACCCAAGGAACCATAGCCAACGCTTCGAAATGATCAAGTTACATTTTTCTTCATTTTATGGAAATTAAACTGGAATTCCGCCAGTCGTGCCTGTATTATCGCCTGCCATGGTCCAGGCCAGACGCCTTAGTACGGAGCCGGTAGCGAATGGCATGATGTTTTTCCGGGACAGCAAATACGACCCAAGGAACCATAACTAACACTTCGAAATGATCAAGTCACATTTTTTGGCATATTATGGTAATTAAATTGGAATTCCTTGAGTCGTGCCTGTATTATCGCCTGCCATGGTCCAGCCCAGACGCCTTGGTACGGAGCCGGTACCGGATCGTATGATATTTGTCCGGGACATCAAATACGACCTTAGGAACCATAACCAACGCTTCAAAATGATCAAGTTACATTTTTTTGGTATTTTATGGCAATAACACTGGAATTCCGCCAGTCGTGCCTGTATTACCGCCTGGCATGGTCCAGGCCGGACACCTTGGTACTGAGCCAGTACCCGATCACACGATATTTCTTCGGGACATCAAATACGACCCAAGGAACCATAACCAACGCTTCGAAATAATGAAGTTAAATTTTTTGGCATTTTACGGAAATTAAACTGGAATTCCACCAGTCGTGCCTTTATCATCGCCTGCCATGGTCCAGGACGGACGCCTTGGTACGGAGCTGGTACCGGATCGCATGATATTTGTCCGGGACATCAAATACGACCCAAGGAACCATAACTAAGGCTTCGAAATGATCAAGTTATATTTTTTGGCATTTTAGGGAAATTAAATTGGTATTCCGCCACTCGTGCCTGTATTATCGCCTGCCATGGTCCAGGTCGGATGCCTTGGTACGGAGCCGGTATCGGATCGCATGATATTTGTCCGGGACATCAAATACGACCCAAGGAACCGTAACCAACGCTTCGAAATGATCAAGTTACATTTTTCGTCATTTGATGGTAATTAAACTGGAATTCCACCAATTGTGCCTGTATTATCGCCTGCCATGGTCTAGGCCAGACGCATTGGGGAGCCGGTACCGGATCGCATGATATTTGTCTGGGACATCAAATACGACCCAAGGAAGCATAACCAACGCTTCGAAATGATCAAGTTACATTTTTTGGCATTTTATGGCAATTAAACTGAAATTCCGCTAATCGTGACTGTATTATCGCCTGCCATGGTCCAGGCTGGACACCTTGGTACGGAGCCGGTACCAGATTGCATGATATTTGTCCGGGAACGAAAATAAGATCCAAGGAACCATAACCTACACTTCGAAATGATCAAGTTACATTTTTTTGGCTTTTTATGGCAAATTAAACTGGAATTTCGCCAGTCGTGCCTGTATTATCGCATGCCATGGTCCAGGCCGGACGCATTGGTACGGAGCCGGTACCGAATTGCATGATATTTTTACGTGACATCAAATACGACTCAAGGAACCACAACCAACGCTTCGAAATGATCAATTTACATTTTTTAGCATTTTATGGCAATTAAACTGGAATTCCGCCAGTCGTGCCTCTATTATCGCCTGCCATGGTCCATACCGGACGCCTTGGTACGGGCCAGTATCGGATCACATGATATTTGTTCAGGACATCAAATACAACCCAAGGAACCACAACCAACGCTTTTAAATGATCAAGTTGAATTTTTTGGCATTTTATGGCAATTAAACTGGAATTTCGCTAGTCGTGTCTGTATTATCCCCTACCATGGTCCAGGCCGGACGCCTTGGTACAGATCTGGTACCGGATAGCATGATATTTTTCCGGGATATCAAATACGGCCCAAGGAACCATAACACATGCTTCGAAATGATCAAGTTACATTTTTTGGCAATTTATGGATATTAAACTGGAATTCCGCCAGTCGTGCATGTATTATCGCCTGCCATGGTCCAGGCCGGACTCCTTGGTACGGAGCTAGTACCGGATCGTATGATATTTGTCCGGGACATAAAATACGACCCAAGGAACCATAACCAACGCTTCGAAATGATCAAGTTACATTTTTTGTCATTTTATGGCAATTAAACTGGAATTGCGTCAGTCGTGCCTGTATTATCGCCTGCCATGGTCCAGGTCAGACGCCTTGGTATGGAACCGGTACCGGATCGCATGATATTTTTCCAGGATATCAAATACGACCCAAGGAACCATAACACAAGCTTCGAAATGATCAAGGTATATTTTTTGGCAATTTATGGCAAGTAAACTAGAATTCTGCTAGTCGTGCATGTATTATCGCCTACCATGGTCCAGACCGGACTCCTTGGTACGGAGCCAGTACCAGATCGTATGATATTTGTCCGGGACATAAAATACGACCCAAGGAACCATAACTAACGCTTTGAAATGATAAAGTTACATTTTTTGTCATTTCATGGCAATTAAACTGGAATTCCGCAAGTCGTGCCTGTATTATCGCCTGCAAGGGTCCAGGCCAGAAGCCTTGGTATGGAGCCATTAGCGGAACGCATGATATTTTTCCGGGACAGCAAATACTACCCAAGGAACCATAACTAACTCTTCGAAATGATCAAGTTACATTTTTTGGCATTTTATAGAAATTAAATTGGAATCCCTTGAGTCGTGCCTGTATTATCGCCTGCCATGGTCCAGGCCAGATGCCTTGGTACGGAGCCGGCAGCGGATCGCATGATATTTTCCCAGGACATCAAATACGACCTTTGGAACCATAAGCAATGCTTCAAAATGATCAAGTTACATTTTTTGGTATTTTATGGCAATAAAACTGGAATTTCGCCAGTCGTGCCTGTATTATCGCCTGCCATGGTCCAGGTTGGACGCCTTGGTACTGAGTCGGTACCCGATCGCATGATATTTATCCAGCACATCAAATACAACCCAAGGAACCATAACCAACTCTTCGAAATGATCAAGTTACATTTTTTTTTGCATTTTATGGCAATTAAACTGGAATTCCGCCAGTCGTGCATGTATTATCCGCTGCCATAGTCCAGGCCGGACGCCTTGGTACGGAGTCGGTACCGGATAGCATGATATTTTTTTGGGACATCAAATACGACCCAAGGAACCATAACACACGCTTCGAAATGATCAAATTACATTTTTTGGCAATTTATGGCAATTAAACTGCAATTACGCTAGTCGTGCATGTATTATCGCCTGCCATGGTCCAGGCCGGACGCCTTGGTACGGAGCCGGTACTGGATCGCAAGATATTTCTCCGGGACATCAAATACGACCCAAGGAACCATAACACACGCTTCGAAATGATCAAATTACATTTTTTGGCAATTTATGGCAATTAAACTGCAATTACGCTAGTCGTGCATGTATTATCGCCTGCCATGGTCCAGGCCGGACGCCTTGGTACGGAGCCGGTACTGGATCGCAAGATATTTCTCCGGGACATCAAATACGACCCAAGGAACCATAACACACGCTTCGAAATGATCAAATTACATTTTTTGGCAATTTATGGCAATTAAACTGCAATTACGCTAGTCGTGCATGTATTATCGCCTGCCATGGTCCAGGCCGGACGCCTTGGTACGGAGCCGGTACTGGATCGCAAGATATTTCTCCGGGACATCAAATACGACCCAAGGAACCATAACACACGCTTCGAAATGATCAAATTACATTTTTTGGCAATTTATGGCAATTAAACTGCAATTACGCTAGTCGTGCATGTATTATCGCCTGCCATGGTCCAGGCCGGACGCCTTGGTACGGAGCCGGTACTGGATCGCAAGATATTTCTCCGGGACATCAAATACGACCCAAGGAACGATAACCAACACTTCAAAATGATCAAGTTACATTTCTTGGCCTTTTATGGCAATTAAACTGGAATTCTGCCAGTCGTGCCTGTATTATCGCCTGCCATGGTCCAGGCCAGACGCCTTTGTACGCATCCGATACCGGATCGCATGATATTTTTCCGGTATAGAAAATACAACCCAAGGAACCATAACCAACGCTTCGGAATGATCAAGTTCCATTTTTTGGTATTTTATGGCAATTAAACTGGAATTTCGCAAGTCGTGCCTGTATTATTGCCTGCCATGGTCCAGGCCGGACGCCTTGGTACGGAGTGGGTACCGGATCACATGATATTTTTCCGGGACATCAAATACGACCCAAGGAACCATAACCAACGCTTCGTAATGATCAAGTTACATTTTTTGGCATTTTATGGAAATTAAATTGGAATTCCTTGAGTCGTGCATGTATTATCGCCTGCCATGATCCAGGCGAGACGCCTTGGTACGGATCCGGTACTCGATCGCATGATATTTATCCGGCACATAAAATACGACCCAAGGAACCATAACCAACGCTTCGTAATGATCAAGTTACATTTTTTGGCAATTTATGGCAATAAAACTTGAATTCCGTCAGTCGTGCATGTATTATCGCCTACCTTGGTCCAGGCCGGACGCCTTGGTACAGAGCCAGTTCTCGATCGCATGATATTTCTCCGGGACATAAAATACGAATCAAGGAACCATAACCAACGCTTCGAAAAGATCAAGTTACATTTTTTGGCATTTTATGGAAATTAAATTGGAATTCCGCTAGTCGTGCATGTATTATCGCCTGCCATGGTCCAGGCCGGACGCCGTGGTTCGTAGCCGGTACCGAATCGCATGATATTTGTCCGGGACATCAAATATGACCCAAGGAACCATGATCAACACTATGAAATGATCAAGTTACATTTTTGGCATTTTATGGCAATTAAACTTGAATTCCGCCAGTCGTGCCTCTATTATCGCCTCCCATGGTCCAGGCCGGACACTTTGGTATGGAGAC
>ML407604.1:0-20215 GCA_005239525.1 Nicotiana knightiana | reverse complement strand
GGTGATGGAACTGGGGTTCCACTCCTTTGCTGGTTGTTGTCGTTGGAGTTTGACATAGTTTAGCAGATATCACTTGAAAAGAAAACAAAGATTATTAGATTCTCGGTAACTGAACCAATTTGTTTAACCAAAGAATTAGATCCTTTGACTAAAGCTTATTTTTAAGATGAACACGGGTTACTGATAATCAAGGAAATGGAGAAAAATGAATAACAGACAATATTGCAGAAATATAGAAAAGCGAAGTCAATTATATTCGAGAATCAGATGCCTTTACAAGTTGTATTCCCCTCCCTTATATAGGAGATTCTTATAA
Source organism: Nicotiana knightiana (assembly GCA_005239525.1). Taxonomy (NCBI): domain Eukaryota; kingdom Viridiplantae; phylum Streptophyta; class Magnoliopsida; order Solanales; family Solanaceae; genus Nicotiana; species Nicotiana knightiana. The sequence continues at coordinate 19,899 of ML407604.1, read as the reverse complement.
CGTACAACTCTTGCTATGGTTGCTCGTTAATGACTAATTATGACATTAATGAGGCATTACAAAGGATAACGGTAATCGGGGTACGGTTACGTAACGTTCGAGTAATCAATTGTGGGTCTTTGAATCTGCCCGTAGCTTTGTCTAGATTCATTCTGACCGTGCCTCTCCCTTATTTTGATCAGCTTGAGTTTCCCGTGGCTGATAAGCTCGAGGGTTTACTGAATCGTGCCTCTTTGTTCCGTACCTCTTCAAAGAATCACATCCAGCTATCGCATTTTCCTGTGTCCACGTGACTGGTTGAGTTGTCAAAAGCTAGCTTACGTGTGAAACTCTTTTTTACCAATACAATACCTGCCCATGAAAAGCGCTCCACTGAAATGAACATGCTTGGCTCCTATGGTGCCCATAATCACTTTTAAATCCATCTGCAAACATCAAGTCTACCCTGCTCGCACCAACCTAAGCTAATAGCTTTACCTGGGTCCATATTAACCCACTTTCTCTCATAATACATGATAACAACCATCATCACCGGGAAAAACACCCCATAATCCACAATCAACTGAACCGAACGCCCTCCAGGCATAAATTCTCAAATAGGCAATGTTGCACTTCCTTATACTTGGTCTGAATCTTCAACCAATCAGGTGACTCCATGTCACACTTACACAATCTTCCCGCGGTCATGCTTCCACGACCTTCCACACAAGGCAAAAAGTCTGCACATCTATACCATCGACCACACTAATGCTGCAAAGCAAATCAAGAACCCATGACCAGGGTACAAAGCCTCTTTTACCGAATATCGATCTCAGGTGATACTGAAGATAACACTAGGTTACTCTGAACTTTCAAATAACTTTTTCTTGCTCATCCGAGCTCATGACGTCCTTGTCAACACCGAATCGCAATCTTGATTCCTACTCCCAGTTACCTACTGCTTACCGCACCTAACATGCCAATATGAGGTAGCACAAGAATTCCATCATAACCTCTGAACCACCAATAGGGTGAACACTCCATCATATAGAAACCTTTTACTTAACTCAATTCAAGAGTACAATCTCAACACACGAGTGAATTCTCACCATCACCCAACATGCAAATCCTTAAGTAGTGGTCTGAACCACGATAACCCTTCCGGGATCCGCCTAAACCGGACATGCCATAATACTTGAATGCTTCCAAATAAAATCTATTTTAATGGCTGACATGACTCGCACACACCGGCACAAACCATATGCATAACTTAGTCACATCGAAGGAATNAAAATAAATGTATCTTCTTTTAATCATCTTCAATTGCCTCAGGAATAATAGCAACTTCCTTCAACTCACAGCAAACTCAACCCTCACTTATCCCGAGTGACCTTGATTCACGAGACTATGCTTCCTAAATCCCGCAACCCGTCTCATACCCTCCTAATAATCTTTCTACAATCTGGAGTTTATTTCTCTGACTCCTCCAATACTATCCTACACGCTGAAACATATCATAGAACCCCAACCATTTTCCTTTTCTTAGGAATTACGCTGCATAAGCTCAATCCTCGATCATACTGCTGCCTGAAACCCTTAAAAGCCGCATTCTTAACTTTGAATTCACTAGGACCGCTTTTGGGAGTCACCCACTCTTACTGGTCTCGAATACAATCAACTCCAAGGCTCTCCTATCACATGAATACCCTTTTCAATGAAACACGTGACCGAGTTACTATGCTGACAACTCACCTATGCCTTAAGCAAAATTCTGAATCTTCCAAAGCCTAACCCTGGTCCCACATGGCCAACTTTTGCACATATTCATCAAATCCCACACACAATCACCATTTTACTCCTTTCCCTTAGTTGTAATAACTTGCCCACACGCCGACAATCCGCAACCCTATGATAACACAATCCTGCAACCCAACTGCAGATGGTGGGACTCCCCCACTTAGCCCGAAGCTACTCCGTGCACCACTCTAGACCCTGTCGAGATCCTTTCTCCTTTGTTAACATGATCTTGCTCAACCAATCCGTCCAATCCTTCCAAATTCTCTTTTTAGCACTCCCTAAATACTCAAATTCTCTAGCATCATTCACACATTCTGCCTCCTACCGAAAATCCACTAGAACCCCTCACAGAGACTTGCCAACCATGCCACCGCTAACTTATTCACAGGAGATAACCCACCTGTGAAAATCACCAACTGGCACCTTCCAACGACTCTGTACTGCACACCCTCTACAACATCAATATCCTATCCTAAGCATGTTCCCATTCACCAACTTTACTTGTCCATCCTCTCCTCATGGACATCTACTAAATGCGCGACAATATCTTCTATTTCCAAGCTATGTTGTCGCTTCCCCACTTTGCGACTGCTCGACTTCCACTTCTTACACCTGGCCTCCTAGAAATGGAACCACCGCCTAGACTCAATTCAATATCATTCTCTGTAGCTCTTAAACCAGCAGATCACCACGACTTCAAACTCTCCAAAGATCACCTTTCTCTAACTTCCTTCATTATCAACACTTATCCGGTACTGAACCACCATACCTCACGGTCTCTGCCAACCGCATTTTTCAATACTTCTTCACAATACTCTGGCCCCATGCACCCGAATAAACCATGGCACTGACGAACTTAACATTCCATTCGATCAAGGACGACGATAACACATCACAGGTGAATACTCCACCTTACTTGAAAACACCAAGCCTTACTACTTTATCAACCCCAACCGGACCATTCATAATCCAAATGCCTTTCCTCTGCCGGAACTAAAATACCGAAATCTCGAAATCACACTGAGAAGACCTCCCTTCAAACCATTCATCAGGACTCAACATATGGGCAAGCGTTCTACCATCATACCGACATCGCGCGATAACCAATCGTAAATATCATCACAACCTGAGCATAACCTCAATGCTCTCAGAAACACAACTACTGAGCTGAAACAACATATTATCCTTCCACAGGGCAACGACAATAGCCTCAATCAACTTCGTAGGGAGAAACACCCCGCACCGCACCCATAGCACCATTTCAATTCCTCAAATTCCTGATTCATAGAAAGCGCTATGCGACGCGTAAGATTGAGTAGGAATAAACATAGGCATAAGCCTCAAAGGAATCGAATCGCACGATGAGGAATCAAGAAGGGAAGTACTCCTAACAGCCCTGTAGCCTCTCGAAGATAAGTACAGACGTCTCCGTACCGATCTGCAAGACTCTACTAGACTTGCTCATGACTCGTGAGACCTACGGGAACCTAGTGCTCTGATACCATGTTGTCACGACCCAAAATCCCTAAGGTCGTGATGGCGCCGGACACCAATGTTGGGCAAGCCAATCATTTAAATAGTCAAGTTAAATTTCCTGTTTTAGCATTTATGAAAATCATTACCTTTCACTTTATTACATTGTAACTACATAAAATCCGTTAAGTAAATACAATGGTTTAAATAGTCATATTTTAGAAAATATATCCCAACACATCCCAGAACCCGGTGTCACAAGTACATGAGCAATTTCTAAGAATTTTACAATTTCTACAAAGCTTGTCCGAAATACAAGTGGACAAGGAAATTAAAATAATGTGATACAGTATGAGGGAGACTCCGTCAGCTGCGGATTGCCTCCGGATGATGCAGCTCTCCTAAGTCTCTAAATCCGCCACATCGCTTTGAAGGTACATGTGCAATAAAATGCACAGCAAGTGTAGCATGAGTACAAAAACAACGTGTACTCAGTAAGTCGCCCGCCTAACCTCAGAGAGGTAGTGACGAGAGGTCAAATTAGACACTTGCTAAAGGTCAGTTTAGTATATTCAAGTGTGACGCTAAGCATTATTGTCATAGGCAATTTATTAAAATCGGGAATAAATAATATCAACTCTTTCCACATTTAACACTTCAAATCTTCATTATATTAATATCAATTAATCAACATGGGTGATTTGATAAAATAACAAATAATCAACCGGAAGGAAAAACATCTTCCAAAAATCTTTAATAACTTTAAATCTCTGTCATTTCAGTTGACAACTTAAAATTTCAGGCCAGTAATCAGACAAAATCACAGCAAATATGCAGTAAATATCATGTGCAAGCAATGTCGAGGGTCGAACGGCGCGGACCAACAATAATAAATTGTGCACTGCCGAGGGTCGAACGACTCGAACCATAGATGCATTTATCTGCCCCACTCGCAAATCGATCATGCGACGCGGTTATACATAAATATAGGGTTATCCTGCTCTCGAATCATACATGCGACTCAGGCACCCGTAGATACACATATTCACACAATAAGTCCACATTTTTATCAAGAAAGCAGTTTCTCAGGGAAGTGGTAAAATTCGTCTTAAAGGAACATGAAATATAGCTTTTAAATCTTAGTTTTGAAACTCATTTTCCAATTTCAATAATATTCCATAAACATAATCCTATCAGGTATATAATTATCCACGGAGGAGTCAATTCTCTTTCTAAATAATTATGAAAGGTACACTCTAGTATTCTTAGGAAAACAATTACCGATTCAATAGAATTTACAGCCTAATATTAGTGACAGGATCACAAGTACAACACGTAAGGCATGCTAGTGGGTCCTAGACTACCCGGACATGGCATAATAGTAGCTACGCACGGACTCCCGTCACCTCGTGCATACGTAGCCCTCGAAGATAATAACACATACTTAATTAATTCACCTAGGGGGACAATTCTCCCTCACAAAGTTAGAAAGGAGACTTACCTCGCTCCGAAATTCCATAACCTGCCTCCAAGCCCTTTCGATGACTCAAATCGTTGCACAACACTCCGAAAGTATCCAAACAACGACAAACCAATGAAAATATACTCTAATATTTGCAAAAATTCCAAATAATAAAATTTCCCAACTCCGCTTAGTGAAATGACCAAAATGCCCTCGGGCCCACGTACCCGGAATCCGAAATTTCTCGAAGATAAATTCTACCCATAGCTTACTAGTTCAAATATACGATTTACACTAAATTCCATGCTCAAATTCGTGGCTAAAAATCCAAATTACCATTTCTAGGTTTTCTTCAATATTTTCCAAAATTTTCCACAATTTTCATGTATAATTCCATGCAATAACCTTGTATTAACTTAGAAACATGAAGGAGTTACTTACCTTGTGATCCCTGACGAAAACCCTCTCTTGAAGCTCCTCCAAAATCGTCCATACCAAGTGAAAAATGAAGAAATGGCCAACAAATCTTGGTTTTAAAACATTCTGCCCAGGTCATTTTTCGCACCTGCGATCCAAATCTCGCACCTGCGATTCCGCAGGTGCGACCAAACCTCCGCGCCCGCGGCTTTCCTCAGCTCAAGCTAACTTCGCACATGCGCACCATAGCCTGTATCTGCGACTTCGCAGGTGCGGAAATATCATCGCACCTGTGCTCCCAGCCGGACCATCACTTCTTCGCACCTGCGGTGCCATAGCCGCACCTGCGGCCAAAGCCTCGTAGGTGCGGTCACACCAGATGACAGCGAATTCCAGCCTTCTTCAAACTCTCAACTTGATCCGTTAATCAGCCAAAATCCACCCGAGGCCCCCGGGACCCGTCCAATTATACCAACCTATTCCAAAACATAATGCGGACTTGTTCAAGGCCTCAAATCACATCAAACAACATCGAAACCACGAATCGCGCCCAAATCCCAACTTTATGAACTTAGAAATTTCCAACTTCTACATCCGATGCCGAAACCTATCCAATCACGTCCGATTGACTCCAAATTTTGCACAAAAGTCATATTCGACATTACGAACCTGCTCCAACTTCCGGAATCGAATTTCGACCCCGATGTCAAAATTTCCACTTCTGGTCGGATTTCTCGAAAATCTTCAAATTTCTATATTTAGCCAAATGACCTACGAACATCCAAATTCACTTTCGATCGCGCTCTCAACTCCAGAATCACCATACGGAGCTATTCCCAGGCTCGGAATCCTAAACGAACATCAATCACACTGAAATGCCTTAACAGCACAAATTTATGAAATTCTTCTAAAATGCTGTCTTCCATAATATACGCCGAAATGCTCCCGGGTTATCCAAAACTCGATCCGAACATACGCCCACGTCCGAAATTATCATACGAACCTGTAGGAACCTTCAAATCCTGATTCGGGGGTCTTTTTCTCAAAATTCAAATCTTAGTTGATTCTTCCAACTTAAGGCTTCCGAATTGAGAATTTTCTTTCCAAATCAAATCTAAACTTCCCGAAATTCAATTCCGACCACACCCACGGGTCATAATACCTCAAAACGGAGCTGATCACGGCCTCAAACCAGTGAACGACACGCAAAAACTCAAAAACGACCGGTCGGGTCGTTACAAGACACTTATCCATTCAATTTGTGTGAAAACCCCTTCAAAAATCGCCAAGAACCGAGCTCTAGAAGTCAAAATATGATAATACTTGCTTAACCCTCATTTTTTGGAAATTTATATTCTGCCCAGGTAGTTTGTGCATTGCGATCGCGGATCAAACTATGCGATCGCATAGAAGAAAAGATGTCACTGACCAAAACAAGCTATGCGATCGCATAGAGACAAATGCGATCGCATAGAAGAAGAGATGCCACTGACCAAATTGAATGCGATCACATAGAAGAAAAATATGCTACTGCCAAACTACCCTATGCGATCGCGAAGCTGGGTGCGATCGCATTGAAGAAGAACTGGGGGATCAGAATAGCACTATGCGATCGCGACTCTTTCTATGCGATCGCATAGAAGGAAACCAAATGACAGGTTCAGCAGTTCAAAAATAGGGAAAATGGACCCGAAACTCATCTGAATCACACCCGAGACCCCTAGGACCCCGTCTAATCACATAAACAAGTCATATCACCTAGAACGAACTCGCTCAAGGTTTCAAAACACATAAAATAACACTTAAACGACGAATCAAACCAAAAATCAATGAAATTCCTCAAAACTTCTTTAAGCATTAAATTTTGCATTTATGTTATGAATCACGTCAAACGAAGTCCGTTTCATACCAAACTTCATAGATAACACATATCAATCATATCGAACCTGTACCGGGCTCCGGAACCAAGATACGGGCCCGATACCACAGGTTTCACATAACATTTCATTTTCGAAAACCTTTATATTTTTCAGAAAATAATTTCTTTTAAAAATTCATTTCTCGGACTTGGGACCTCGGAATTCGATTCCGGGCATACGCCCAAGTCCCATATTTTCCTACGGACCCTGCGGGACCATCAAATCAGGGGTCCGGGTCCCTTTACCGAAAATGTTGACCAAAGTCAACTTTATTGAAATTTCTAATACAAAATTATCATTTTTATCAATCTTTCACATAAAGGCTTCCCGGCTACATGCTCGGGATGCGCATGCAAATCGAGGTGAGATAGAAGGAGGTTTTCACGACCTCGAAACACAAAATTAGCTAGAAATATACGGGATGAACTTTTGGGTCATCACACCCTCCCCCTCTTAAACAAACGTTCGTCCTTTTACGTGCCAAGATTCACCTTAAACTCATCCAATCGCTGATGGTATACTTCCAACACATAGTCGCGGGTGATCCCACGTCACCCCAACCCACGTAAGCCCGATGAAACAATCACAACCGCAATATATCCTTCACACCACCACCAATAAGCCTCATACCTCTACTTCTCACCCTATACTTATTTACAAAAGACCCGATTCTAAATCCATATCCGGAATTAGCCTTAATCAGCTGCATCAACTCATGAGTACACCCACAAGGAACGACCACACAACATAAAAAATCACACATAGGCTCATATAACACTTTTGATCACAATAGCTGCCCGAAACCAACTCGACATTGGCAATTAGCCCCACATCTGAAAGAACTCTGTTTTTTTCCAAACCCCATAACACTGATAATGATGCAATGAAAACGAAGACTTCATTATTAAACATTCGAGTCACCAGCCACAACTGACACCACCGGGCACACAGCCCGCAAACTAAACTAAAGAATCACATAACGAAATGACTGAATATGAAAATAGAAACATATAAAGGAACTATCAAACAAGCCCATAGGCACAACTCTCTATCAATACCGACTTACCAAAAGCAATATAACAAGGAAGAATCAAAGCATATGAACAAATCATAAGGATGCCATCCTGATAAAATTTCCATTGCGGTACTCAACCTAGTCCAAACATATCGAATAACAAATATCACGAGGACCTCGTCCTCAACTATGAATCACATACTGAAAATATATCATACCAATTGAAATTCCTCCACTAATTCATCTCAGCTGATAAAATCATAACGCTAGCTGATCTCACATCTCGATGGAGTATCAAATCACAACTCGTAAACCAAAATACTCAGGAAAGTCACATAAAGCTTACCACAAAGAACAACAAGGACTTACTTCCAGTTTCACCACTATCAAGAATGAAATAAACAATGATAGACACGGGCTACTACTCATAGAATCTCCCAACAGGAGAAAACACAAAATGGAGTGCAAAACATGGAACTCACGCATAAATGAAACAACACATAAGGGAACTCATCCCGACCAGCAGAACTATAATTAAATAAAATTGGTGCCCCTCTGTAACACATCAAAACATACATGTGTGATAATATCTGGCACATCATCCTCCGGCCTACTATATGCAACACATCAACGGGTCGGGCCTCCCCCTCTTAGGCGCCCTCTGCTCACCTGAATAACCTGCTACCGTGCACCTACCTGAATCCTGGGACAATCTCTCACCCTGTGGCTAACATCTCCACACTGAAAACAATCTCGCTGCCGACATGGCTATGGAAAAACACACAATACGAATCCTTTGAGACCCATGAGTACCTGAAATCCCATGCGAAGCTAGTAATGCAAACTGAACTGCTAGACCCACAAAACTTCTACCGTGTCGTACCTTGCCTCCATAATACGGACCAGTAGATTCCTCTGATCTACTAGCTCATTGCCTCCCTGTACTCTCTCCCTGATCTCATCTATCCTCTCGCTCCCGATCCCACATGCGCTCTAATCGGCGAGCGATCCCTACTACCTGTTGAAACGAGGCATCCTACTCTAACTCTCGAATCCCGCTAAACCGAATATCATGCCTGAATCTCCCAAATGACTCTACGGACTCATCTCCTAACTGAAGCAACCAAGAGAAGTGCATGTCTGGACAACTCACTGAATCTAATGACATGCTCCATTGGTGACACAACACCCTGACGCAACTACTCAAACTCCGCACACCGACATCTCGGAGGATCTGGAGTGCAAACTCCCTCAAAAGTATCTCTGAAACCTGAATCCACGCAAGTGAAGCTAACTCGGCCAGGTTACCCCCAACTCATATGCCGCCACCACTGATTAACCCACTACTCTGAACCTGAGACATGACAAAAGCAAACCCGCTCGCCTCCACAATACCCGAAGCGCAAAGAATATAGTGACACTCCTCCAGGAAACCCTGGGCACCATCTGCCGCCGATCCACTGAAAGATATAAAGGTGATACTTTCTGTACCTCTCAAGTCCAAGGTATTCTTCCTCTGAGGCTACTGCCCTAACCACGGGCTGAACTGAAACCACATGTCCTGCTGCCATAACAACTGAAAACCTGACCAATATGATCTTGCTACTCTGGAGTGCAAACGGTGGGAGTCTGAACTCCTCCCCTGATCTGTGAAGCAACTGGTGCACTAGAATCAACCCTGCCTGAGTCAATGTACTACTTATACTCAAAACCGCACAGGTCTCCTGAAGTCCGGGGTAGCAACAGGCACCCCCAGTACCTGTCCCCCAACAAGAACTACTGGCGACTCCTCAACGGCTGCTCTGGCAGGCATCTTAACTGTGGCATGTGCTCCTCCTTGGCCTCGCTCTCTGACCCTTGCGACATTTGCTTCGGGGTAATATCATCAGTAATTGCCACTCGTGTCCTCACCATCGGTGAGAGAATGGAACAATAATTTTCAAACTTCAAGATCAATAAACTCGCACGATAGGAATGAAGGAAGTGAAATTGTCCTAATAGTTCTGTAGCCTCTCGAAGATAAGTACAGACGTCTCCGTATCGGTCCATAAGACTCTACTAAACTCGCTTATGACTCATAGCACCAATGAACCTAGAGCTCTGATACCAACTTGTCACAAACCAAATTTCCCTCCGTTGGGTATCATGATGGCACCTAGTCTTAGGGACTAGGTAAGCCTAACAGTTACTGAATAGCAACAAGAATAAAAGGAAAACTAACAGTCTCGATATAGAATCTCAACAGAATGCACAAACTTTCCCAAAATCGGTAATACAAGTCATAAGCTCTCCGAATCTTGTACAACTTCTAAGTACAACTGTATGGAAATAAATACAACAGTGTATGAATAATAAATACAAAGAAGGTGACCCCGACGCATGCGAATGCAGCATCAGGTCACCTTGAGTCTCCTCGGCAATCATCCACACAGCTACTACAATATATACCTGGATCTGCACACAAAAAGGTGCAGAACTGTAGTATGAACACACCACAGCGGTGCCCAGTAAATATCAAGACTAACCTCGGTAGAGTAGTGACGAGGACTAGTCAAGACACCACTGGTCTACAAAATAAATAACATGAATATAGAAATGACCGAACGTTACATCTATCTAAGACTTCACGGAATAATTTACAACGATGACAATATAAAGCGAAAGGAAATTACAGAAATCAATCACGAAACAATACAAAAAAAATACACAGAAAGATGGACAGAAAAACAAGCCGAATCGAAAGGAATCACAACACAATGGAGAGCACCAATAACTCAACTCCACGTCGGTTTGTTCACATCGGGCCTTAGTCATTAAAATCCATAACTGCTAGAAATCTTTAAGCAGCAGTTCATATGAAAAACTTTTGCAAATAAAATCATTTTAGTATGGAAGAGTTTCCTTTGAAAACATACTTTCTCCAAAAGTAGATATAAGTATATTTAATAGAGAGAATTACGTAAAACATAGTTTCTTTCATAATACGAAACTTTCCAAAGATGATTTCCTAGTAAATGACTTCCAACTATCATTTTAGGCAAGATTAATGCTTTTAAAATATACCTTCGATGTAAAAGTCATTCAAATATAATCATTTCAAAACCATTGCTTTTTCAATAATACTTTTCCAATAAAATCCCTTGATCAAAATCTCCTCAAGATTTATCCAACGGAACTCAGTCCGTAACTCAGAAATTTGCCATGCAGTACAAGAGGAATATCAAATCTTGCCAATAAATGCAGTAAGAGATCAGTAGGAATATCCAAATTTAGAACAACAGAAAAAATACAAAGGCAAGTGCACGACATCATCCTTCGTGCTTTTACTCTCATCCTCACCAAAACAAGTGCAGTAAATAGCAAACAGGAACAACAGAAATAATAATGCATAAACACTCGGCACGGAATGTCCCCTCGTGCATACCCTCACGAACACTCGGCACAGAATGTCCCTTCGTGCAATAAATAAATAACACTCGGCACAAAATGTCCCCTCGTGAAATAAATAATTAACACTCGGCACGGAAAGTCCCCTTGTGCAATAAATAAATAAACACTCGGCACGGAATGTCCCCTCGTGCATAACCTCACAAACACTCGGCACGGAATGTCCCCTCGTGCAATAAATAAATAAACACTCGGCACGGAATGTTCCCTCGTGCATAACCTCACAAACACTCGGCACAGAATGTCCCCTCGTGCTAAATTAACATAAACAACAATTTAACAAGGGAAATCAACAATAAGAACCATAAATCACAGCATCCGGAAATCAACAATAAGAACCATAAATCACAACATTCCGGCAAGGGAATCAACAACGCAAACAGTATCATTAACAGTATAAACAACAATAGAAATCATACCATCCCGGCAAGGGAGTCAACAATGAAAACAACATCATCCCGGCAAGGGAAACAACTATAACCAATCTCGCCTAAACAATTAACTTTACGAAATAAAGCTCAGCTCAAACAAGGGCCCAATAATAGGCAACATCAAGAAAACACCAACAACATAAATGTTTATCAACTAGGTCCAAGTAACACATAAGGGAAAAATCATATAAAGCACAATATAAGACTCACGGGCATGCTTGACACCAACGAACGGATATTCTAACTACGGCTAAACAACTATAAAGCTAGATAACACTAGTATAGTCAATTTGGCAGTTTTAGGAAGCAAGTATAGCATGAAGATAAGAGCGGTAAGATATTCAATTAAGTCGATTAAGATCAAATATCCAATAAAGGGAATCCAAATCCAAGTAATTCTAATCTAAGCAGGAAAGGATGAAATTAACAACCAAGGATTCAAACGTAACAATTACAACTCATACACAGGTGACATAAGAACCTACGAATCCTAAAAGGCCAATCTATTAGAAAATAAGTTCGAGTACACACTGGTCACGTCGCATACTCGGACTACAATCAACAAGGAAGACTCAATCCTAAAGGGTAGTTCCCTCACACAAGGTTAGGCAAGATACTTACCTCAAAGACGACACCCCAATACTCAAAAATAGACCTCTCGGGCGAAAAGACCTCCGGACGGCTCAAAATCAACTAAAACAACTTTAAAATACATATAAAATGTATAAGGAACTATCCCGAACAATAAAGTTTCAATCTTTACAAAATAATAAAAATCGACCCAAAAGTCGACCCCCAAGCCCGCACCTCGGAACCCGACAAATTTTACAAATTTTGATTACCCGTTCCGATACGAGTTCACCCATACTAAATTTATCCAATTCCGATGTTATTTGGTCCTTCAAATCATGATTTTTCATTTTAGAACTTCTCTTTCAAAACCCACAATTCCCTCACCCCAAACCACAAATTAAATGATAAAAACAAGAACTAATTCATGAAATATATTTTATTCTAGTGGAAGAACACTTACCCATTCGATTTATGTGAAAAACCCTTCAAAAATCGCCAAGAACCGAGCTCTAGAAGTCAAAATATGATAATAATGGCTTAACACTCATTTTTTGGAAATTTATATTCTGCCCAGGTATTTTGTGCATTGCGATCGCGGATCAAACTATGCGATCGCATACAAGAACAGATGTCACTGACCAAAACAAGTTATGCGATCGCATAGAGATAAATGCGATCACATAGAAGACGAGATGCCACTGACCAACATGTTGTGCGATCGCGTGGAGATTAATGCGATCACATAGAAGAAAAATATGCTACTGCCAAACTACCCTATGCGATCGCGAAGCTGGGGTGCGATCGCATTGAAGAAGAACTGGGGGATCAGAATATCACTATGTGATCGCGACTCTTCCTATGCGATCGCATAGAAGGAAACCAGATGACAGGTTCATCAGTTCAAAAATAGGGAAAATGGACCCGAAACTCATCCGAATCACACCTGAGACCCCCGGGACCCCGTCTAATCACATAAACAAGTCATATCACCTAGCACGGACTCGCTCGAGGTTTCAAAACACATAAAATAACACTAAAACGACGAATCAAACCAAAAATCAATGAAATTCCTCAAAACTTCTTTAAACATCAAATTTTGCATTTAAGGTCTGAATCACGTCAAACGAAGTCCGTTTCATACCAAACTTCACAAATAACACATATCAATCATATAGAACCTGTACCGGGCTCCGAAACCAAGATACGGGCCCGATACCACAGTTTTCACATAACATTTCATTTTCAAAAACCTTTATATTTTTCAGAAAACAATTTCTTTTAAAAATTCATTTCTCGGACTTGGGACCTCGGAATTCGATTCCGGGCATACGCCCCAAGTCCCATATTTTCATACGGACCCTGCGGGACCATCAAATCACGGGTCTGGGTCCGTTTACCAAAAACGTTGACCAAAGTCAACTTTATTATAATTTCTAATACAAAATTATCATTTTTATCAATATTTCACATAAAGGCTTCCCGGCTACACGCCAGGGCTGCGCATGCAAATCGAGGTGAGATAGAAGGAGGTTTTCACGACCTTGGAACACAGAATTAGCTAGAACTATACGGGATGACCTTTTGGGTCATCACATAAAGCAAGAACGAAATAATAATAATACTAAATGACCAGTAACTTGCAACAGTAAATTAAAAAAACAACTCGGATAATTTTTTTCAGATCTCAGCTGTAATCAACTCCTCAAAATTTCCAAGTTTCAATTTAAATCACAGTAAAAATCAGAGTATGAAAACCTTTTTAATAAAACCTGAGTTTTTCAAATCCTTATTTTTGAAAATCAGTAAAACATAAATATTCACCCTTATCGCTCCTTATTACGGCGTGCAACCCGCTCCCACCTGTCCACCCTTATTGCTCCTCCCTATACATATCACCCTTATTTCTCCTATTACGGCGTGCAACCCAATCCCACATGTCTACCCTTATCACTCCTTGTTGCGGTGTGCAACCCGCTCCCACCAGACATATCATATCAGTTTATTTATAAAAACTTTCACAATTCAGGCCAAGCCTTGCACAACATTTTCATATCAACAATTGTAAACAGAAGTTGTAAAACTCATAAACTTCATCAATTATCATTTCGTAACGAAGTCAACCGGAATTTATAGACATATCGTAACACTGACAACCAGCTCAATCCTTATGTAACACAAAAACCAAGAGAACAGCCAACACTTCCAAATTACTTGAAGAAATACTTAACAATGAATCAATGAATCCAAATAGACATATAAACCTCAATGATCATGAAACAATTAGGCCCGGAAGCAAATAATTAAAAATGGGGAAGGGACCATGTTCAATAATAATTTAGTGGTGCATAGATACTCGTCACCTCACCTATTGTGATGACCCAAGGGGTTATTTCATGAATTATGACTCCGTTCTAGGCTTATTAGTCGTAAAAGACTAATTTTAATTACCTCGATTTGTGTGCACAGTCCGGGCGTGAAAGAAAGCTTTTATGTAAAAATATAAGAAATAATAATTTGTAGAATTAAAATTTGGTTTTAGTTGACTTGAGTCAACATTTTTAGTAAACAGACCGGATCTATGTTTCGACGATTCCGGGAGGTCCGCAGTAAAATATAGGACTTGGGCGTATGCCCGGAATTGAATTCCGAGGTCCCAAGCCTTAGAAATCAATTTTTGGAAAGAAATTACTTTGCTGAATTATTAATGAAATAAAAAAAAGAATTAATGTTTGAAACCATTGGTCGGGCTCGTATTTTGGTTCCGGAGCCCGGTACAGATTTCTTATAGTATTTGAATACTAACTGTGAAGTTTGGTGAGAATCGGAGTTTATTTGATGTGATTCGGATGTCCGGTTGAGAAAAAAGTGAAATTGAAGTGTTCTTGAGAAAAATGATGAGTTTTGAGGTTTAATTCATAGTTTTACATGTTGTTTTCATGATTTCATCGCACGAGCAAGTCTGTATGATGTTTTTAGACTTGCGTGCATTTTGGTTTAGAGCCCCGAGGGCTCGGGTGAGTTTCAAATAGGTTTGGGTTGTGTTGCGCTCGTTCTTTCTTATGTTTCGACGTTGTTTCTTCAAGCATGAATGATATCATATTAAACAAATGAGCTCCGATTTCTATTTTGAGTGAAGTATTAGATCAGTATCGTAATTACGGACCTATGGAAAAAAGAATCGTCGAATTTGGACATCTTATGAGGAATTTATGGTCATTTTACTAAAAATAGGGTAGCCAGATTTTTCAGATTATTACGAAATTACCACTGACGGCGTATTTAAAAATCTGCACTATTTGCAAATATTAAAACCTACATATCTCCTTCATTATAAGGTCAAATTGAGTGATTCAAAAGCCTCACTTGACCAGAATTTCACAGGGAATCCACTGGAGACATAAAAATCGAGTTTCACGATCATTCGGTATGAGAAATGAGGCAGAATAGCTGGCAGAAAAATATATAAAACTAGGGTTTATTCACTCGGTCATATAAAACTAGCACGTCGTTCAGCAGTTTGGGGTCATGAGCAGCTCATTTTCAGGTATTATGACTTGTAGGCATGGTCAGAACTGAAGTTCGGGAAGTTTAGAGTTGATTTAGAAAGAAAATTCTCATTTCAGAAGCCTTAAGTTGGAGAAATGGACTAAGATTGGAATTTTGAGTAAATGACCTCCGAATCAGGATTTGAAGGTTTCTGCGGGTTCGTATGATGATTTCGGACTTGGGCGTATGTCCGGATCGGGTTTTGGATAACCCGGGAGCGTTTCGTCGTATATTGCGGAAGTCAACATTTTTGAAGGAATTTCCTAAGTTTGGCTTGAAGTGCATTTCAGTGTTATTGATGTCTGCTTGGGATTCCGAGTCTGGGAATAGCTTTGTATGGTGATTCTGGAGATGGGAGCCCGATCGGAAGTGAATTTGGATGTCCGTAGGTCATTTTGAAGTCATTTGGCTAAATATAGAATTTTGAAGGTTTTTGAGAAATCCGGCGGGAAGTGAGAATTTCGATATCTGGGTCGGAATGCGATTCCGGAAATTGGAGTAGGTCCATAATGTCGAATATGACCTGTGTGCAAAATTTGGGGTCAATCGGACGTGATTTGATGGATTTCGGCATCAGATGTAGAAGTTGGAAATTTCTAAGTCCATAAAGTTGGGATTTGGATGCGATTCGTGGTTTCGATGTTGTTTGATGTGATTTGAGGCCTCGAGCAAGTCCGCATTATGTTTTGAAACAGGTTGGAATAATTGGACGGTGTCCCGGGTGGATTCCGGGTGGTTAACGGATCAATATTTGAAGTTAGAAGAGGAGCTGGAATTGTTGTCATCTGGTGTGACCGCACCTGCGAGGCTTTGGACGCAGGTGCGGCTATGGCGCCGCATGTGCGAAGAAGTGGTGGTCTGGCTGAGAGCGCAGGTGCGATGATATTTCCGCACCTGCGAAGTCGCAGATGCGGGCTATGGGGCGCAGGTGTGAAGTTGGCTTGAGCTGAGGAAAACCGCAGGTGCGGAGGTTTGGTCGCACCTGCGGAATCGCAGGTGCGAAAAATGGCCTGGGTATGTTTTAAAACCGATATTGTTGGTCATTTCCTTCCATTTTCTTTTGGTTTGGACGATTTTGAGGAGCTTCAAGAGAGGGTTTTCGTCAAGGATCACAAGGTAAGTAATTCCTTCATGTTTCTAAGTTAAATACAAGGTTATTGCATGGAATTATACATGAGAATTTGTAGGAAAATTGGGAAAATCTTAAAGAAACCTAGAAATTTGTAATTGGATTTTAACCACGAATTTGAGCATGGAATTTAGAGTAAATTATATATTTGAACTAGTAGAGCTATGGGTAGAATATGTCTTCGAGAAGTTTCGGATTTTGGGCACGTGGGCCCGAGGGCATTTTGGTCAATTCACCGAGCGGAACTGGGGAAGTATATAATTTGAATTTGTTGCAAGTGTTAGGATGAATTTTCATTGCTTTTCCCGTTATTTGGTAGTTTTGGGGCGTTGTGCATCCATTGGAGTCGTCGGAAGGGCTTGGAAGCCGGTTATGGGACTTCGGAGCGAGGTAAGTCTCCTTTCTAACTTTGTGAGGGGGAATTGTCCCTTTAGGTGAACCAATTAAGTATGTGTCACTATCTGCGGGGGCTACGTACGCACGAGGTGACGGGAGTACTATTATGCCATGTCCGGGTAGCCTAGGACCCACTAGCATGCCTTACCTGTTGTACTTGTGATCTTGTCTATAATATTAGACTGCTAATATAATCGAAATTGTAATTGAATGACTAAGGAAGATTAGATTTTATAAAAAGAGAATTGATTTCCTTCGCGGGCAATTGTATTTCCGGATAAGGTTATATTATTAAACATTATAAAAACTTGGCAAGTGAATTTCGAAAAAGGATTTAAATACTATTTTGTGGTTTTTAAAATAGAAATCTGTCATTTACTTGAGTATTTGTTTTCTCGACGTAGTCGGGGTGGACTGTTGATTGTGCATGATTGCATGTGACCGCTTCGCAGTTTACATTTTGCGAGCGGAGTGTTATTTCCCCCACTCTCATGGGAGCGGGTCGTATGCCACAGCGGATTGAAAAATGCACTTATGGTACGGGCCGTTCGACCCTTGGCAGGGCATGGATATGATTATTTTATGGTAAAGGTGCACTTATGGTTTGGGCCGTTCGACCCTCGGCAATGCACATATATGATTATTTTTATGGCTCAGGCCGGTTGTCCTTATCCCGTATGCGCATGCTAATTTGTTAAATGTTTTTCATGGATTTTGAAGTGATAAGATATTTGGGGGGAAACAAAGAGGAAATTGTTTATTTAAGATGTTTGGGGGAAAATGAGGAAGTAGTAACTGTTTATTTACTTCCAGTATTTACTTGGATTTCAGTGCCTTATATATTTGCTGCTTTACTAACTTTACATGCCTACCGTGTTCATCATATACTGTTAAATTAATTTGTTGGACCTTAGTGAGTGTCTAATTCGACCTCTCGTCACTACCTTTCTAAGGTTAGGCGGGAAACTTACTGAGTACACGTTGTTTTCGACTCATGCTACACTTGCTGTGCATTTTTACTACACATGTACTTTCATAGCGATGTGGTGGATTTGGAGACTTAGGCGAGCTGCATCATCCGGAGGCGATCCGAAGCTGACAGAATCTCCCTCGTACTGTATTTATTTTCATTTTAAATTCCTTATCCAATTTGTATTTCGGACAAGCTTTGTGATAATTGTATAAATTCTTAGAAATTGCTCATGTACTTGTGACACCGGGTTCTGGGATGTGTTGGGATATATTTTGCTAAAATGGAACATTTAAACCTTTGTATTTACTTAACGGATTTTGTTTAGTTATTACGTATCAAGGTAAAGATAATGATTTCAAAAATGCTAAAACAAGAAATTTAACTTAATTGGCTTGCCTGACAACGATGTCCGGTTCCATCACGACCTTAGAGATTTTGGGTCGTGACTATACGGATTGGGGTAAGTGTTCTCTACTCGTTTTTTTATTATATTTCAATTACCCAATGTTTTTCATCACTTTTAAATCAAAAATCAAGAATTTTAATGGTAAAAATTGAGGGTTTGGGTAGAATTAGGAAATTTTGTAAAAATCGAATCTTTACCTCGAATTGAGGTCGGATTTCGAAACTAATTGCACATTGGGGGTCGTGGGTGAATGGGTAAACGTGATTTGGTCCGAACCCCGAGTTTGGACCAAGCGGGCCCGGAATCGGGTTTTAACTTTTTTTTGAGAAAACTTAGGAAAAATTATAATTTTCAGTAAAGTTAGTTCCTTTAGCATTAATTAATGATATTAAGTGAAATATGGTTAGATTCGAGTGTATTGGAGGTGAATTCAAGAGGAAAAGCTATAATTGAACAGTGAGTGGCCTGTGAAATTGATGTAATTGCTTGGTTTAACCTTTACTTGAGGGAATAGGAATCCCCAACTAAATTGTTATGTGAAACTGCATGTAAGTGGTGTATAGGTGAGGTGACGAGTATCTATGCACCACCAAGTTGTCTGCTGCTCCCAGTTTCGGGTTATAATTGTTTCATGTCCATTGTTGTTTCTATGATTACTTGGCTTGTTAATTTATTGTTAAGTATGGTTGAAATTATTTTTGGAAAAGTATTAGTGTATTCCTTGGTTTATAGAGAGATCCTCACGTAAAGAAGAGGGAAATACTACTAAGTATGCACTGAGTATATTTGCTTTTCTTAGTTGACCATGTTTTTACATGGATCTGTAATTATAGTAAAGTTATTCTCATCTTTGCTACAATATTTACGTCTATTAAAGGTTGAGTGGGTTGACATTGTTTTTTATATATATATATATATATATATATATATATATAT
>ML407603.1:0-20812 GCA_005239525.1 Nicotiana knightiana | reverse complement strand
AGAAGGCTGAGGGAGCTGCAGGGGGATACCTAGCCAGAACCTACCTGTTGCTGGGACTTCGCGAGCTGGGAAAACTGTACAAGGAAAGCAAGAATGCCGAGTCTGGGGAACGTCCTTCTGGGACCAACTAGATAGGAGTGTCTTCATTTTTCTATCAATGTAATAAGGCCAATGTCTATTAATGACTTTTATTTTTCGTCTATCGTTTTGGGATTTGTCTATTTTTTCTTATCAATAAAATGAGGCATTTAGCATTATAAGTTCTCCAAATCAATTTGTCGCTAGGCCTAGCTCGGGCACAAAGAGGTTCCCAACTTAGAACGCGCTTTACATTTTCGCATTATGTGTTTAAATACCGTAATATTCTTTTCATAATCCTCACTGACTTGGTTACCTTTTGTTTTTATTTATTTTTCTTACTCCCCTCCCCAAAGGTTAGTTCGGGCATTCTGGCATCATCAGCCTATCGCTCAAAATCCAAGGGCCCTCCTCCTACTCCTCCTCCTAGTCCTCCTATGGGAAAAGACAAAGGCAAAAGTAAGATGGAAGAGTCCAGCGACACCAGAAAGGAGAATATAATTGAACGGGTAGAGGGCACTGATGGCCGAGGTATTCAGGTCCTGCATGAAAAGATGTCACCAATTGAACAAAAATTGCTGAAGTTTTAGGAAGAACTCAATCAAGTCCGGAATCTGGCCAACTTGTCATTTTCCCTCAACGTCCCCTACGTCAACCTTCCAAATGCTCAAAACCCCGCACCTCCACAAAATATCCCAAGACAGCAAAATCATCCCGAACCTCACTATCACGTCACTCCCCCAAAGAACCATACTCTCCTGACGCAATGCAATGCTTGCCACACCTCAAATAACACTCCACTACTCATCCCAGAACCTCAAAACCTCATAAAGGACCATTTCCACACCTATAACAATCCCATCTATGTGGAAACCGTTACCCACTCCACTCCGCATATCTCACAGGTGTCCGAGTTTGACAAAAAGGAATTACTTATTAGGAACCTTGCCAAGGAGCTTAAGAAACTGACCAACCGAGTCCAGGGTGTTGAAGGAACCAAGGGAATTGAAGGATTGAATTATGAAGACCTTTGTATCCAACCTGATGTCGAACTGCCCGAGGGGTACAAACCTCCAAAGTTCAAAATGTTTGACGGTACTGGTGATCCGAGAGTCTATCTGAGGACCTATTGCGACAAATTGGTTGGCGTTGGGAAGGATGAAAGAATCCGCATGAAGTTGTTCATGAGGAGTTTGAAGGGAGATGCACTATCTTGGTACATCAGCCAAGACCCCAAGAAATGGTCGAACTGGGTAATTATGGCGTCTGATTTTATGGGAAGGCTTAGATTCAACACAGAGAACGCACCAGATGTGTTCTACATTCAAAATTTGAAGAAGAAACCCACAGAAACCTTTCGCGAGTATGCTACTCGCTGGAGGTCCGAAGCCGCTAAAGTTAGACCTGCGCTAGAGGAAGAGCAGATGAACAAGTTCTTTGTCCAGGCTCAGGACCCGCAGTATTATGAACGGTTAATGATGGTTGAAGGCCACAAGTTCTCCGACATCATCAAATTGGGTGAGCGAATTGAAGAAGGTATTAAAAGCGGTATGGTTACAAATTTTGAAGCCTTGCAAGCCACTAACAAGGCTTTACAGTACGATGGTATGTCTAAGAAAAGAGACATGGGAGCCGTAATGATTGCACAATGAGCAAGGTCCTTACCCAAATACCAAACTTATCCAACACCTCCACTCACATACCAGCCAACCCTGAACTACCAAGCTCCACCGCCCTCATATCAACCTGCTTCGCCCAGGTACTCACAACCCGCTCCCGTTTACCACACTTATAATTCCTAGCCATCCCATTACCAATCACCCCCTGCACGCCAAAACTTCCTTAGACCTCGTCCTAATTTTGATCGCCGCCCTCCGAAGCAATACACCGCCATAGCCGAGCCCACTGACCAGCTGTATGAGAAGCTCAAAGCTTCTGGTTATGTCACACATATCCCTGCTGCCACCCCTGAGAACCCTTCTCAGTGGGTTAACCCAAACAAATCCTGCACATACCATTCCGGAATGAAAGGACACACCATCGAAGAATGCCGCTCTCTGAAGGAAAAAATACAGGCTCTCATTGACAACAAGATTATTGTGGCAAAAGACCTCGCTCCAAACGTTCACGACAATCCTTTGCCAGACCATAAGGGTAGAGGTATCCATATGATTGAAATAGAAGATGATTGGGATCCCGTGGGGTCAATCGGGTTGATGTCAGAAGGCGATGACCCAAAGAAACCCGAAGTCACTCTCAAACCGATCATAGTCCAGATTCAACCATCTGAGGACGCTGAGGTGAATATGTCTATACCATTTGAGTTTGAAGCAGCGCCAGCTGCAAAGTCACCAGTGCCAATTGAAGTTGAGTTTGTATCTCCAGCAAATGCGCCGACACCATTCGAGGTCGCAGTCTTGCCACCCCGAACACACAATCCGTTTGAAGTAAGGATGACCGCACCAATTCCGGTGGCAATGTCAACCACGCCACCCTTCTATTCAAACGCTATCCCTTGGGACTACACAACCGAGGTGAGAAGGAAAGGCAAGTTTAGGTCTGAGGAAGCTATCGCATCACAGGGTATGGCGAGAACTGGTATGGTCTACACCCCTGAGCATCTGGCTGAGTCAAGCAAGCAGGATGCCAACCGAACTCCCCTTATCGAAACAGGTCCCGATGACCTTTGGAGAAAGGTACAGGCTAAGGAATATTCAGTCATCGACCAGCTGAACAAGACACCGACACAGATATCCATCCTCTCTTTGCTGCAGAATTCTGAAACACACAAAAATGCTTTGTTGAAAGTGTTGGGTAAAGCATATGTGCCAAACAACATCACTAGCGGGGAAATAGCCAATATGGTAGGCCGGGTACTGGAGAGTCATAAAATCACTTTTCATGAGGACGATCTACCACCTGAAGGATTGTGGCACAACAAAGCGTTGCACATCACCGTGCAATGTGAAGATCATTTCATCACAAGAATCTTGATCGATAGAGGTTCCAGTCTTAACATTTGTCCGTTGATAACACTCAAGAAATTGGGTAAAGGGATACATGAGATAAGGGATGGAGCGATCAATGTGAAAGCCTTCGATGGTTCTCAGAGGTCCACCATGGGGGAAATCAGTCTATGTCTGCAGATGAGACCGACTTGGTTCGAAGTGGATTTCCAGGTGATAGATGTGCCAGCCTCCTACAACCTATTGTTGGGACGACCCTGGATTCATGCTGCTGGGGCCGTAGCGTCAACGCTACATCAATAGGTAAATTTTGAGTGGAACCACCAAGAGGTGATTATTCATGGTGACAGTAGCAACACCATTTATAGTCGTCAAACTATTCTGGTGATTAACGAAAAAAGGAAGATAGGCGGGGGAACTTACCACCACATTGAGCGGGTCAATTCTATTGACAAGGATAAGTGGTGGGATAGCAAGATTGAGAGCATCCTGAACTGGAGAGGATATGAGCCAGGCAAAGGGCTCGGTAAGAACCTCCAAGGGATCACAATGCCCATAAAACTCAAGAAAAATGGTACCACTTTCGGTCTAGGGTATGAGTACACTTGGAAAGAATTCAACGACTGGTTGCCACCTTGGCGCGGTCCCTATTACCCTTTGGAGCAGCCGATACCTCATCTTGAGAAAAATTTCAAGCAGGCCGACATTATTTACGGATCAGACGAAGAAGAAACACTTGCAGCGATGAGGAGTTTGTTCCTAGAGGACGAGGATATGGATTGATGTGTTGTTCTCGAGGAGGAAAGGGAGGAAGGCCCTTCCGTACAGAATGTATGCAAGGGGATATATCTCAAGAACTGGTCTATCAAGACAACCAAAGCCCGACGAGCCTCGGGGTAGAAAGGCTAAAACAAGCATTATTTACTGTATTATTTACTAAATGATTTTCCTTTTCCTGCATTTTTCAATTTATGCACTAAGATCTTCAATGTTCAAAACAGTTATTCAATTCATCAAAGCATCTTATAAATTTCTCTTACGAATCCGATATTTATTTCTATTGTCTTCTCTCATTAATTTATTTATACAGCATTACTATTACTTGTCTTGATGAACCGATGACTGTGACATGCAATGAGACAACGCAACAAACAGACATTGATTCAGACGAAGACGGCATACCTGACGAGATTGTCAAAGAAGTTGAGAACTTTGAGAAAATACCTAAGTCCAACCTAGACGAGACTGAAGTTATCAACCTGGGAGATTCAAAAAATGTCAAGAAGACTCTCATCTGCATTCATTTGTCACCATCAGAAAAGAAAGAATACACGGAGTTTCTAAAAGAGTATGAGGATGTATTTGCATGGTCGTATGATGACATGACTGGTCTAAGTACGTCTATTGTGGCTCACAAACTGCCAACCAATCCAATGTGTCCACCGGTGAAACCAAAGCTCAGAAAGTTCAAACCCGACATGAGTTTGAAAATCAAAGAAGAATTTACCAAGCAGATCAACGCCAAAGTTCTCCGGGTAGTGGAGTACCCGACATGGTTAGCCAACATTGTACCTGTACCAAAGAAGGACGGGAAGGTCAGAGTCTGTGTCGACTACCGGAATCTCAACTAGGCCAGTCCAAAAGACGGCTTCCCCTTACCTAATATACACATTCTGATTGACAACTGTGCCAAGCATGAATTGGAGTCCTTCATGGATTGCTTCGCTGGTTATCACCAGATTTGGATGGATGAGGAAGATGCTTAGAAAACGGCATTCATCACGCCATGGGGAGTGTATTGTTACAAGATGATGCCATTCGGCCTAAAGAATGCAGGGGCGACCTACATGAGGGCCATGACCACCATATTCCATGACATGATTCACAAGGAGATCGAGGTGTACGTGGATGATGTCATTATCAAATCAAAGAAAGCTGCTGATCACATGGAGAATTTAGGGAAGTTCTTCAATAGATTGCAAAAATACAATCTGAAACTAAACCCCGCGAAGTGTGCATTCGGGGTTCCTGCTGGGAAGTTGCTGGGGTTTATTGTAAGCCGCCGGGGAATAGAATTGGATCCGTCAAAAGTCAAAGCCATTCAAGAACTACCACCACCAAGGAACAAGAAAGATGTGATGAGTTTCTTGGGGAGGCTTAATTACATCAGCCGGTTTATAGCACAGTCTACAGTCATCTGTGAGCCAATCTTTAAGATGCTGAAGAAGGACGCTGCGACCAAGTGGACCGATGATTGTCAAAAGGCTTTCGACAGAATCAAGGAATATTTATCAACACCGCCAGTCCTAGTACCACCCAAGCCAGGCAGACCTCTGTTACTCTATCTTGACGTGTTAGATGGAGCTTTCAGTTGCGTTTTGGGGCAGCACGATGAAATGGGAAGGAAGGAACAAGCTATTTATTACCTCACCAAGAAGTTCACTCCATATGAGGCCTGATATTCTCTATTAGAGCGTACCTGTTGTGCTCTAGCTTGGGTCGCCCAAAAGCTGAGGCATTACTTCTGTTCCTACACAACATATCTCATATCATGGATCCATTAAAGTACATCTTTTAGAAGCCCATGCCCACTGGCAAGCTAGCCAAGTGGAAAATCCTGCTGAGCGAATTCAACATTGTTTACATGACTCAAAAGGCAGTTAAAGGACAAGCTCTGGCAGACCATCTTGCTGAGAATCCCGTAGACGAAGGATACGAACCCCTGAAAACATATTTTCCTGATGAAGAGGTATCATTCATAAGAGAAGATATTGCAGAATCCTATGATGGTTGGAGGATGTTCTTTGATGGAGCAACAAACTTCAAGGGAGTCGGTATTGGAGCAGTCCTAGTATCAGAGACCGGTCAGCATTATCCGATATCCGCCAAACTCAGGTTCCCTTGCACCAATAATATGGCCGAATATGAAGCCTGTATCTTGGGGCTCAATATGGCCATTGACATGAACGTCCAGGAGCTGTTAGTGATCGGTGATTCAAAACTAGTGGTACATTAGGTACAAGGAGAGTGGGAAACAAAGAATTCCAAGATACTGTCGTATCTGCACCATGTACAGGAATTAAGAAAGAGTTTCACAA
Source organism: Nicotiana knightiana (assembly GCA_005239525.1). Classification (NCBI taxonomy): domain Eukaryota; kingdom Viridiplantae; phylum Streptophyta; class Magnoliopsida; order Solanales; family Solanaceae; genus Nicotiana; species Nicotiana knightiana. The sequence continues at coordinate 14,670 of ML407603.1, read as the reverse complement.
TGATAGAGTTTCGGCACGTCCCCAGAATCCAGAATGAGTTCGCCGACGCATTAGCTACTTTGTCCTCAATGATCCAGCATCCGGACAAGAATTTCATTGACCCTATTCCTATAAAGATCCATAATCAGCCAGCTTACTGTGCCCATGTCAAAGAAGAAGCAGACGAAAATCCTTGGTTTCATGACATCGATGAGTACTTGGCAAAAGAAGAATACCCCAAGCTTGCAAATTCCACTCAGAAACGCACGCTGCGGAGATTGTCCAACAATTTATTCCACAGCGGAGGAATCCTGTATAGGAGGACTCCCGATTTGGGGTTATTAAGGTGTGTTGATGCAAAAGAAGCATCAAAATTGCTGAAAGAAATTTATGATGGGACTTGTGGCCCACATATGAACGGTTTTGTTCTAGCAAAGAAGATACTCCGAGCTGGTTACTTTTGGATGACTATGGAAACGGACTGCATCCAGTATGTTCGAAAGTGCCACTGCTTCCAGATACATGGGTATATGATAAAGGTGCCTCCAAGTGAGCTCAATGCAACCAGCTCACCATGGCCGTTCGCGCTTTGGGTATGGAAGTTATTGGACCAATCGAACATGCCGCCTCCAATGGCCACAGGTTCATTTTGGTCGCCATTGACTACTTCACTAAATGGGTCGAAGCGGCCTCCTACAAAGCAGTTACTAAGAAAGTCGTGGTCGACTTTGTCCGCGACCGCATTATTTGTCGGTTCAGAGTTCCCGAGTCAATCATCATCGACAATGGTTCTAATCTCAACAGTGACTTGATGAAAGCTATGTGTGAAACTCTCAAGATCAAACACAAAAATTCCACAGCATACAAACCTCAGATGAATTGAGCCTTAGAGGTCCCTAACAAAAACATCAAGAAGATACTAAAGAAGATGATAGAAAGGCACAAGCAGTGGCATGAAAATTTATCATTCGCTTTATTGGGATACCGCACCACTGTCCGCACATCAACAGGGGCAACTCCATATATACTACTTTATGGTACATAGACTGTTATTCCTGCCGAAGTGGAGATTCCATCTCTAAGAATTATACAGGAAGCTGAGCTCAGCGATGCAGAGTGGGCAAGAAGTCATTATGAGCAACTAGCCCTCATAGACGGGAAGAGAATGAATGCAATATGTCATGGTCAACTATATCAGAACAGGATGGACAGGGCCTTCAACAAGAAAGTCAAGCCGAGAAGATTCACACCCGGGCAGCTGGTGTTAAGGAAAATCTTTCCACATCAACTAGACCTCATAGACGGGTAGAGAATGATGCAGTATGTCATGGTCAACTATATCAGAATAGGATGGCCAGGGCCTTCAACAAGAAAGTCAAGCCGAGAGATTCACACCCGGGCAGTAGTGTTAAAGAAAGTCTTTCCGTATCAAGATGAAGCCAAGGGGAAGTTCTCTCCCAACTGGCAAGGTTCATAATAGGTTCATAGAGTGCTAACAGGAGGAGCATCATACTTGCATAAATGGATGGAGAAGTTTGGTCGAAACCGATCAATTTAGATGCAGTCAAGTGCTACTATGTGTAATCTTTATGCTTTCTCAGTGATGTAATTGAACTACGCCTGACTTGATTCCCGTTTAAGAGGGGATACGTCGGCAACCATATGGGTTCGGTCACAAATCAATAAAAATCTATTTTTCCCCGCAATTGGAAACTGGGGCAGAATTTTGAGGAGGACCCTCAAAATTCTGAAGCGAGCAGCAGTCACAAGCATTCACCCAGCCAACTGGGGCAGAATTTTGAGGAGGACTCTCAAAATTCTGAAGCAAGTTCAGCTAATCGCCACGCGAGCAGCAGTCAGAGGCGTCCATCCAGCAAACTGGGGCAGAATTTTGAGGACCCTCAAAATTCCGCAGCAGGAGAGGTTGCAATGTCTAAAGCCGTGTCATGTCGTCGGTTCATCTAAAGCTATTTTAGATTATATATTATGTCTTACAAAATCATGCATATTTATTTTTTCTGAAGCAGCTTCTTTAGCGAACGCTACCCCAATGATACAGACAGTATCATCATGATCAAGTAAACGAGCCAAGCAAAGCCAACAGGAATGCAAACTAACCTTTCCCCTTTACAAAACTCACGATCTTTCTTTGGATGTAGGCACAAAATTGCAAAAGACCCAAAACATATTATCCGCTCAAAGGACAGACATTGTTCCTCAAACTTGTCATGCCAACATTTATTATCAGCACAAATGATGCTTCATTATCAAAATACTCTACCGCAATTTAACACCTGCTAAGAATTTCCGTTGTCCTTCCTTAAATCTTTCATAAGGCTACCTTTCTGCCTTCCGAGGTTAAACACTACCTCCATCTGCATTCGCATAGTGCATAAGGCTACCTTTCTACCTTCCGATGTTAAACTCTACCTCCATCTGCATTCGCATATTGCATAAGGCTACCTTTCTGCCTTTCGAGGTTAAACGCTACCTCCATCTGCATTCGCATATTGCATAAGGCTACCTTTCTGCCTTCCAAGGTTAAACGCTACTCCATCTGCATTCGCATCTTACATAAGGCTACCATTCTGCCTTCCGAGGTTAAACGCTACCTCCATCTGCATTCGCATCTTGCATAAGGCTACCATTCTGCCTTCTGAGATTAAACACTACCTCCATCTGTATTCGCATATTGCATAAGGCTATCTTTCTGCCTTCCGAGGTTAAACGCTACCTCCATATGCATTCGCATCTTGCATAAGGCTACCATTCTGCCTTCCGAGGTTAAACGCTACCTCCATCTGCGTTTGCATCTTGCATAAGGCTACCATTCTGCCTTCCAGGTTAAACGCTACCTTCGTCTGCATTCGCATCTCGCATAAGGCTACCTTTCTGCCTTTCGAGGCTAAACGCTACCTCCGTCTACATTCGCGTATTGCATAAGGCTACCTTTCTACCTTCCGAGGCTAAATGTTGCCTCCCATTTACTTCTCAAAAGCAATCAATGCCTCTAGCCTTATTTACTGCGCTTTCCTTTTGGGCTAAGATATGCCCCTTTAATTCGCATGACTAAGCTATGTCTTGTCAGCATCATACTATTGCATCTTCATGGGCTGAAATATCGCCAATTTATCCAAAGGTGTCATCGTTCGGAGGCACCATCTTCATGGCCCGAGAACACCATGTCATGGCCTGAGGATCTCTTTTATCAGTTTGCATATCATTATTCAAAGGCATCATGGTTCGGAGGCATCATCTTCATGGCCCGAGAACATCATTTCATGGCCTGCGAATCCTGCATCAATCAATTCATGGCCCAGGACATCATGGTCTAAAGATGTCATCCTTAACCGTCCGAAGACATCATTCATGGTCCGACGGGAATTTGCGTCATGTTTAAATTACGCACTATATATGCTTGTATTTTTTATTTGCAGGTAATCCAACGAACAGCGACCGTCCCGGCAGGAGCGATTCCGCTCCAAATCTCTTAATTACCCCGTAAGCCGTTCATTTAATCAGTCATATATGTTGCGTCTGTCCTTATAAAACTTCATCCATATACTTCGCCGGTGGCTCCTGAACTACGTACGGCCTGATTCCTGTAAAACCAGGGATATGTAGGCAACTCAGAAACCAGGGTGCGGCCTAAACCTCTTCAAACCGCTTCGCTCGGTCAAAATTGGCCATCATGTCTTTAGCCGACAACTCTTCCATCCTTCCCGAGTAAAGAGGGGCATCTATTGATACCCAATATTTTCTCAAAGTATTTTAAAATTTGCATATATACCTTCAAAATCACTTTTTATAATAACTGGTATTTTTCGTAATTTTTCATATTTTATTAAATTCTTTTCCAATTTATTCAGTATTTTTATATTCAATAATTATTCATAAATTGTATTATAAATTTTTCAAAATATTTTCCAGCTCAATATATCATTTTTAATCCTACTAGGATTTGATTATTTCACAAATTAGTCAATTTGGCATTATTTGGCCATAATTACAATAATTTTGCAACTATGGCCTAATTGTACATTTTATACCATTCAAATCAATAATTATTCAGTTTATATTTTTCTATATTAATTAATTACCTTAATTCCACCTATTTAATCTTAATTTAATTTTATGCAATTATTAGCTATTTCTATTAATTATTTATCTATCTAATAGGGTATTTAATAATTAGCCCCTCCCTATTTAAATTATAGCCCAATTTTAATTCAATTTCAGCCTATTGAAACCAGCTCAATTACATAATCCAATACCCAAGCCCAATCCCTATCCTACCCGACCCAATTCCCCTATGCAATCTGAGCCGTTGTGTATTTCAAATCAACGACCTAGATCTCCCCCTCCTAATTTAACCCCTAATGACTACCCCCCCAAATTCATTTCCCTCGTTCCCATTCTCTCTCAACCGTCTCTCTATCTTCTTCTCTCTATCTCTAGTTCTCTCTAGAACCTTCCACTTTCCATTTTCTCCGGCCATCTCTCTCGCCGGAAATCATGACCTCTCATTACTCATGGCCTATATCTCACCCCATGCTGGTTTGACACTGCCCTGAGGCCCTCAAGTGAAATTGGAGCGCTTCAACTCCTACCTATGGTCCTTCATGCCATTTTCCGACTACCCATGGCCGTCCGAGTAAGGTTCTTACACTTTCCGGTGGAAACCAGTAAAACCTTGAGCTTTTCTCTCCTCTTTGGGTTCTCTCTTCGAAACCCTAACTTCTAAAACCTCAGATCTTTCTAGATCTGTAACAGAACTCTACATATTTCAAGTCGTTTTGATGTTTTCTTTAAAGGTTTTCCATTTTTCCTAAAACGATTTTTGTTTTCCAACTAGGGTTTCTAAAAAACCTTTGTGCAAAAATAATTTCTTCAAGTTTAAGGGTTCTTCTGAGATTCTTCTCATATTTTTAAATGGTTTCTGTTAAAATCTCTTTTTCATAGTCTATTATGTTAAAACTTTAGTTTTAACACTGTATTATAATCTTAGGTTTACCTTTATTGATCTACTCTTTTGGTTTGTATATGTGCATGTCTCTTATGAATACGTCATGAGTTTTCTATGATTTTATCCTATTTTTGCTCATTAGGGTTCTTGATTTTGGCTTCTTCTGCTTATGTTGTAGTTGCTCTGTTTAATCCCTATAGTTGTTACTGTTCTATTTAGATGAATCTCTAATCCTATGTGATTTCTTGCTGCTACAGTCATTGGGGTTTCTGAATCTTTGATTCTCCCTATTATATCATGTTCGTTTGTTAATCCCTTTAATCATTTACTGTGTGCTAGTATTGAATCCCTGATTCTATGTGATTTTTACTTGAATCTCTGATTTTCCTGTCTTATTGTGTGTTTACTTCGTGTACTCACAGGAATCAACATTACTCCTGTTTAAACCCCTAATTTCCTGTAACTGAACCTCTCATCGATCTTTTGATGATTTCCTTACTGATTTACAACCTTTAAATTATTTCCTTGCCTTATTTTGGTCAACTATGTTGTCACACGGATCCTTATGTTGTTTCCTTAACTGAAATATTCTGAACCTAGTCTCAATTGCATATTTATACTGTTTTGAAATCATTTCCTTATATGTTATATGCATGTCACATATGGGAACTTTCCTTATTTGTTATTTGCTTACTAACCGTTTGAACTTAACCCCTTCAATTAAGGGATACCTATACTGATTTTACATTGATTGATACTCAGTCCCTTAGTTAAGGGTTAACTTTGATTCCTACCTTATTTACCATCTGTTTTCAAACTATATATATACACTACTCTTTCATTAAGCAGGACGAACAACTAATTTCTTCAACTCTCTCTCTCTCTCAGAACTAAAACTTGCTCTCTATTCTCTCTTCTGTGCTACTTGCTACTTTTCCAAGTTAGCCGGCTGCAAGCCAAGGCTAACTACTGTGCCTCTCCTATTTCTGCTTTGTGTTTCTGCTTTATTCACTCCACTGGTATGTTCTAATTCATATTTCAATCCTCAAACCAACATGTTTCTATTACTATTGCAATTTATTGTGTTTCTAATCTGCTTCTATTTACTATTCTGTTGTTCTACATGTAACTAACATCCTGAATCCCCTCTACCTGTTAAGTTATGCTTTACTTTGTCAATGACTAGCATGTTTCTGTATACTTAGCACCTGTTTCTTATGTGAATCCCCATGCCTATGATTGGTACAATAGTGATAATAGTCTTAGCTATTTGGTCCTGTTATGTTAATCTAATCTGGTACTTTACTGTACCCCTGATCCTCTGAACTCTTAGGAGCTTCTGATTGCATGCCTATATGTGTTTCTGCCTGCTACATGCTTACCCTTACTTGCTCTGTATTTGTCCCTCAAATCCCTTTACCCCAGCTTGTGATTGTTCGACTATTCCTGGTCCTTTGTGTGATGTTGAACTTGGTGTTCCTAACTCTTTTGGTGGTTAAACTTCTTTGTTATAAAACTATTCCAATCAAGTTTCCCTCTTCAAAACTGTTTTCTCACTTACCCTTTTCAAAACTGTTTTCTTACTTAACCTTTTCAAAATTATATCAAGCACTCTCACATATACTCTTTGAAGTCTAGGTTCTGCACTTACTCTATCTTGGCTATGAAATCTGGGTGTGAGCACTGCCCGGGAGCCCTTAAGGTCCTTAGGGAACTCTGACACACCCGGATTATGAGAAAGGTTGTGAAATAATACTTGGCATTGAGGACCTGTACTTGAGCCTATTTTGTAGGCTCCCTATAGTTAACTTCTTATTTTTCTTCTATTTCAGTCGTGTAATTCATATCCCATGGTCTATAATAATTAATTGTAAACAACTTTGGGGTCGGATAGTGAAAATGGGTGGGTGATATGTATGTTGTAGTATAATTAAGGGTAGAGACCATGTTTCTAGGTTTATTTTTTCTATGCGTAATAGCAGCCATGTTTAGGTACAAGCGTGCATTATATATCATACTACTTAGGCTCATATATACTGCTTTCCTTTCAGCATGTCATCATTCGTTGCCCTCACTTAGAGATCCTGCCTATAGAACAGATAATTAAGTAAATTGCTATTATGTAATTCTGCTCATATAAACGTGTTCTGAAACATCATTAGAAGTCCTGTCCTAGGATAAACAATGCTAACTGCAATCATGTCTCACCATGCCTACGCACTTAGAGATCCTGTTTCTAGGTAAACCACATTAAAAGTATATCACCTATTCTATTTCTGAAACTTTGCATAATGATTCTAGGTGCATTTAGAAATGTTGTTTAAGTTATTATGCATCATGCTACATTAGACATCATGCTATAGGATCATACTCATTTAACTGGACTTAGTTTAAATACAAATATCTAAAATAGTCCCCTGTTCTAAACAACTGGTAATTAGTCCTTGCACATCTTCAACACCTAGAATTGCATGTTATTAGCTATAAACAACCTAGAGTCATTAACAAATTTGAATAACTGCTGCGTGTTATCCTACACCTAGGCAAGCCTTAGGTAATCAACTCAAAACATAAAATCAGAACTGTCTTTGTGATCACGTTTAACTGTCAGCATGCTTAAAACCAGTAGGCAAGCCTGATTAAGACTTCCTCTCTAAGTTATGCAATAAATCTGTCTTTGTGTTATCACCTAGATACCACGCTTTAGGATTCTGAATTAATATGGACCTTAGTTGTGTATGAGATATGCTGTTTATGTGTACTATGTGTGGAGGAATATTTGAGCCTTTATCTGATTTTCATGCTTTCCCTTTATCTGCAGTCCTACTTGTTTTGTTATCTGTCGCCCTAGAAATTTTTTCCTTTAAAATCTAAGGGTCTGCCTAGCACCTCCCTTTAGGATAGGAGACCTAATTTCCTCCGGTACTGATAAGAAGGGACGGGTAACAACATGCATTAGAGGTCGAGACCAACACTCGATTTAGTTTCTTTCACGGGGTGGGAAAGGGTAGAATATGGATATGATGACCAGTGCGCTAATACCACGTGTAGCCCCTTTTCGAGGAGTGATTACCGGGTATTGCATTAATGTAATCCATATTATTATAAACCTAAGATATATTTTATATGATTAGATTGTAATCTTTTCAAAAGATAATCTTCTTTACTATTTTCAAACATCAGCATGCTTAAGACTTAAATCCCCTCTTATTTGAGCCTTTACTTGTTATTTTCTAATTGTACAAATTCACAGAAACCATTTGGCCGGGAACCACACTTTCCTGAGGGGTGCCTAACACCTTCCCCTTAGGATAATTTCAAGCCCTTACCCAATCTCTGGTTAGTAACGTAGTTGTAATTGAACCCTCTTAGGTGCCCTAACGCACCATTAAAATCGTTAGGTGGCCACTCTTCAAAATATACAAACCCCTTTCCCAAAAGGAACGAGTTGTCTCAACCAATGTCATAAACCCTTTTCAACCGGCCCCGAAAGGAGCGCTTGGGGAAAAAGGGGGGGGGGGGTGTGACACCGACCCCATGTACTGAGTAAGTAACAAACTTAACCTTAGGTTGCAGGCAGTGACGAGCTATCACAAGATTGGGTCTCAAACTTGTATTCTACAACAGTTCACGTCAGCATAGTACAAACAGTAAAGAGGTATCTTAGAAGAAAAAGGGCTCAACCTCAGAAAAATAGCATGCTTTTCAAATATTTTAGTGAAACTCAATTCTTTTGCCGAAAATGCCAAAAGTATAGGTAAGTTTGAAAATGGTGATTTTTCTCAAAATCCTTTCAACAATGAGTAAGAAGTTACATTTTTCTTTCCAAATATCAAGTGCAAAAACACCTCTCTGTACTCACTTACCAATATGTGTAAAAAGTCATAAATGACGTGATACTATATAACATGAGGAAAAATGCATTTCTATGCATGTATGTCAAATGTGCATAACAAATGCGATGCAACTCAGTGATAAAACTATATGCAAGCTCTCAGATCACCAATTCACTCAGTCCTCTCAGCCACTCAGTCCTCCCAATCACACATATACAGCCCCTCAGGCAAACATCACTCATATACAGCCTCTCGGGCAAACATCACTCAGTAGGTACCTGCTCTCACTAGGGGTGTGTACAGACTCCGGAGGGGCTCCTATATCCTAAGCGCTATATCAAGACAATCATGGCATAAATCAATAAGACCCTCGACCTATATCAAACATGCTGCGACGTGCAGCCCGCTCCAAAAAATAAACATGCTGTGGCGTGCAGCCAGATCCCATAAATAAACATCACAATCAGGCCCTCGGCCTCACTCATAAATATCCTCACAATCAGGTCCTTGGCCTCACTCAGCCATCAATCTCTCCGGTCTCTCTCTCTCGGGCTCAAATTGTCATGAAACTAGCCCAAAAATAATGATGTGATGTATCAATGAATAACAACAGAGACTGAGATGTGATATGCATATGAGTGCGAATGACTAAGTACATAAAACAATGAAAGCATATAACTCCACATCAGAAATGATCCCAGTGGGTCCCAACAATACCGGCATAAGTCTAAACATGACATCTATCATGATTGATAACTCAATTACTATATCACATGATGGAGACACAGATAACAAAACAATAAGACCTATAAAGTGCCATGGGAACCACAAAGTCCCAATTCACAGGGTGCACGCCCACGCGCCCATCACCTAGCATGTGCGTCACCTCAATACCAATCATATAACACGTATGGCGGATTTTATACCCTCAGCACTAAGTTTAGAAGAATTACTTAACTCGAACGAGCCAATACCCATATCGAGCAAGCCAAGCAATGTTCCAAAGATGCCATCCCGCGTGTTCTGACCTCTTAACGGCTCGAAACTAACTAAAAAAATTCAAATGCATCAAACAATGCTAAAGGAACCAATCCCGATCATAAAAGATTGAATATTGAATCAAAGCCCGAAACCGGTCCAAAATCCCAACCCTAGCCCGCACCTCGGAACCCGACAAAACTCAAAAAATTTGACAACCCATTCAATTACGAGTCCAACCATACTAGTTTCACTCAAACCCGACTCCAATTCGATGTCAACTCAAAAATTCATATTATGAAACTTTAGGCCAAAACCCCCAAAAGCTAAAATCGAAGATAGATTCATGGAATATAGTCAAAACCGAGTAGAGAACACTAACCCTAATCCTTGTGATGAAATTTGCTCGAAAATCGCCTCAATCCGAGCTTGGAAATGTCAAAATGAAGCCAAAAATCGCGAACTATATTATTTATCATTCTGCCCAGCACTTCCGCATCTACGATCAAATTGTCGTATCTGCGACCACCGCATATGCGGTCAGATTGCCGCATCTGCGACCATACTCACCAGCCGACCTCCTTGCACCTGCGGAACAATTTTCGCTCATGCGCACCCGGATGTGCGATCTTTCCTCCGCATCTGCGATGAGATCCATCCATGACTTCTTGCGCGCCTGTGACACATGGCTCGCACCTGTGGCCATAGCACCTGCGCAATACCAATCGCATGTGGGGAACGCCAGAACCTACAGCTGCAAATACTGAAGAAATGATCTGAAACACACCTGAGCCACTCGGCACCCTGTCCAATCATACCCACAAGTCACATAATCTAACACGGTCCTACTCGAGGCCTTAAACACATATAACAACATCGAAGCGAGGAATCACACCTCAATTCGAACCCAATGAACTTCAAACTTTCAAATTTCCAAAACTCGTACCGAAACATATCAAATCATCGCAGAATGGACTCAAAATTAGCACACGAGTTCCAAATGACATGACAAAGCTATTCCAACTCCCGGAACCACAATCTGAATATGATATCTTCAAAGTCAACTTCCGGTTAAACTTATGAACTTTCCTAGCCTACGAATTTCCAAATTTTCGCCAATTAGTGTTGAAACCTTCTAGAAACATCCAAATGCAAATCAGGGCATACGTATTAGTCCAAAATTATTATCCGTACCTAATGGAACCATCAAAACTCCGTTCCAGGGTCAAATTCTAAAAAAGTCAAATTTGGTCAAACCTTTCAAATTTGAAGCTTCTAGTTGAGAATCATTCTTCTAAATCAATTCTGAATAACCTAAAAACTAAATAACCGAGCGAAGTGAAAATGCTCAAAACGACCGGTCGGGTCGTTACAATTAATCAAGATACGTGCGAGCTTTCTCAACATTATGAATATAAGGAGAAGAAAGAAGAGTATTAACTTTTGATATTAGGGTACACACTAGGGGTTCGTCGGCACGTTATGGTATTTAGACATTCTGGTTTGGTATTTTCGGTATTCAGTTTCTTAAAATGTTATACCAATACCGTACCTAATTATATTCGATATGGTTCATTTTTTCTCCGTTCAGTTTTGGTTTATTCGGTTCGATAAGTTCGGTTTTATTCGGTTTGAATACTACTTAGTGCATAAAGTTATAGACTGTAATATTCGTAATTAAAGTACTTAAAAGTACCAAACTAAAAATATTTATTGATAAAAGTTATGTCCAAACCGGCAAATATCAACCTAGAGAGAGAAAACTCTACATAAAGAAATGGATTTGATAATTAGAAATGTATTGTTACTTAGAGTTAATTGATGAATTTAGAGAATAAAAGAAAATAAAATTTTAGATTTGTTTATGTTTATGTTATAACTAATAATATGTGTATTGTGTAATATAATATATATTTCGGTACGATATCGGTATTTCGATATTTCATTATAAAATATTAAATACTATACCTAATATTATTTTTTTTTAAATTTAAATCAAATACCATACCGAATACCAAAATATCAAATATCAAATATTAAAATTTTTGATTTCGCTACGATAATTCAATATTTACCGAGTTACGAACAACCCTATCATATTATTGAAAGAGAAAATGAATAGTAAAAAGGAAAGAGAAAACAAATAAGGGGGCAAAAGGCATGTAGAGTAAGTGATAATTTAAGGAAGAGAGAGAGAGGGAGAAGGATCAGGAGAATTAAATAGTGTGTAAGAGATGTTCCTTCTGAAATCCTGAATGATACGTTGTTTTCTTAACCCTTTTTTCTCCCACACATACAGAACAATACACACACACAGAAAAAGAGAAAGAAAGCACCTTTTGCGAGTGAGTGTGATTTTTTTTCCACATATCTGAATATATGTTTTAGGAAAGTGTGCATCATATATAGTAGTATATATTATGTACCAAACTCCAAAAAGGTAAAGAGGGGAATGGAATAGTCAATATAAAAAGAGAAGTATAGACACATAGCCCTCTTTCTCTGAAAGATTTCTTCATTGTTTTTGTGTGCAGAAAGAGAGAGAGAGAGAAGGGAATAAGGATTAGTCAATTCTGATTATAACAATTGAGAAAAGACAATAGTGAGAGGGTACATGAGAGTTTTTTGTGTTGGCATTGTCCAATAAATGCAAATGCAGAAGTAGGGATATGGGGGTGGGTGGGTGGGAGGGAGAAAATAAGTAGTAATGGTTGAAAAACTAAAAAAAAACTTAGTTTTAAGTTTTAGCATTGCCACAATGGAATAATATAAAAAATATTTATATTCGATATTCTTATCAAATTAATAAAGAAAAAAAACAGCTTGATGTACAAAGTATTTTGTATTTATATTTTTAAAGAAATACTAAACTAAATTGATATAAAAAATGGTGTGGGAATAAATATTTTGCTTATAAAAGGGCGGAGGTGGAGAAGATTCAGAACCAGAGGGACAACCCGAAATAAATGCATTTTACCAATCCCTCGTAAGGAGCGCTACTGTCGGGATATCCCCCTACCTTTAAAACCGTCCCTTTCACTTCTTCTTTACTTCTTCTCATTTCCATCTACTTTGTTTTCATATATGTCCCTCCATATATGGGTAAATTCAAATATAGCAAGATTTATAAAAGATTAATTGAAAAATAGTTATAGTTATAAAATTAATTAAAATTTAATACATTTGAGTTCGAAACTTTTACTTGAGAATTTTCAGTATCATATATTAGAGTTTCAGCATATGCTGTAAGTTCATAAATATGTGTTTCAATCCCCAGTATATTATGTTGGAATTTTCCGTCTGATGAAATTCCAATATAATATGCTAGAAGTTGATACACATGTGTAATATGCTGAAATTTTTTGTGTTGCGGCAAAATAATAATTATTTTTCAATAACTTTACAAACACTGATATTTTTCAATTACCGATCGATAAATTCACTAGCCGTACTATTTTCACGTCCATATATGTTTGTATTCATATATATATATTTGTATATATACAAAATACAAACATATACTCGTGTCTTCTTCTTAGCTTGTAGGACCAAGTTCATATGGATTTATAGCACATATAGGGAGAACAATTATTGACACCAATTTCAATCAAATGAGAAAAGTTTAGAAATTGACTAACACATGGAACTGCGTGTAGTTCTTTTTCTTCTTTTATAATATAGTTTGATCTCTTTCTTTGGGCACCCAAATGAAGAATTAACTTAAATTACCGCCTAATTAAGTGCTTAAATTTAANTATTTGAATTTACCCATATATGGGAGGGAGAAAATAAGTAGTAATGGTTGAAAAACTAAAAAAAAACTTAGTTTTAAGTTTTAGCATTGCCACAATGGAATAATATAAAAAATATTTATATTCGATATTCTTATCAAATTAATAAAGAAAAAAAACAGCTTGATGTACAAAGTATTTTGTATTTATATTTTTAAAGAAATACTAAACTAAATTGATATAAAAAATGGTGTGGGAATAAATATTTTGCTTATAAAAGGGCGGAGGTGGAGAAGATTCAGAACCAGAGGGACAACCCGAAATAAATGCATTTTACCAATCCCTCGTAAGGAGCGCTACTGTCGGGATATCCCCCTACCTTTAAAACCGTCCCTTTCACTTCTTCTTTACTTCTTCTCATTTCCATCTACTTTGTTTTCATATATGTCCCTCCATATATGGGTAAATTCAAATATAGCAAGATTTATAAAAGATTAATTGAAAAATAGTTATAGTTATAAAATTAATTAAAATTTAATACATTTGAGTTCGAAACTTTTACTTGAGAATTTTCAGTATCATATATTAGAGTTTCAGCATATGCTGTAAGTTCATAAATATGTGTTTCAATCCCCAGTATATTATGTTGGAATTTTCCGTCTGATGAAATTCCAATATAATATGCTAGAAGTTGATACACATGTGTAATATGCTGAAATTTTTTGTGTTGCGGCAAAATAATAATTATTTTTCAATAACTTTACAAACACTGATATTTTTCAATTACCGATCGATAAATTCACTAGCCGTACTATTTTCACGTCCATATATGTTTGTATTCATATATATATATTTGTATATATACAAAATACAAACATATACTCGTGTCTTCTTCTTAGCTTGTAGGACCAAGTTCATATGGATTTATAGCACATATAGGGAGAACAATTATTGACACCAATTTCAATCAAATGAGAAAAGTTTAGAAATTGACTAACACATGGAACTGCGTGTAGTTCTTTTTCTTCTTTTATAATATAGTTTGATCTCTTTCTTTGGGCACCCAAATGAAGAATTAACTTAAATTACCGCCTAATTAAGTGCTTAAATTTAAAATAGCTGATATATATATATATATATATATATATATATATATATATATATATATATATATATATAT